>CAXKVI010000147.1:22500-121281 GCA_964058755.1 Campiglossa producta
TACTTAACTTAACTTAAGGCCAACCTGGAATACGAGAAATCTGTATAAATTGTTATTCAAAAAGTAAAATTACGAAAGAAAATATTGGAAACTTTTGGCTTAAGTTAAATTAGGTTAAGTATACTGATTGGGCTCTAAGAAGAAAAACTACTTACCAACCAGCCTCAACATATTTTCAAAAAAAAGGACGTGTGTCACTCGGGTACTGCCGCGGTAAAGCTATTGCATATCACTTTTTATCAACTTATAATATTTATAAAAACTCAATGAGTACAACGTCATACTGTTAGTAGTATAGCCTAAATGTAGGCAACGCTTACAGATCCAATTTTAATGTATTGTAACGTACAGCTCCATTTTTATGTAATCGGCCAGCTGCTACCATCAACGCCTAAATGTAGGCAACGCTTATATTTATTTTTGTCAAGTTATGTTGCTAACGCCGAACCTTTTAACATTGAAAAAAGTCCGTTAAAGCGAACTCTTTTAACATAAAAAATTTTTTTCATTTCACTTCCACCGTCAAGGCCTGCGATAAAATCTATGCAATAGCTTAAAAAAATTTAATTTGGTTTCAATATATTTGGGCCCCTATCAATTAAATCCGCTGTTTTATTGCTTTGACATTTTTTTCAATTTTTTCGTTTTTATACACGTACACAATACATTGATAAAAACGGTACTAGCTGGCCTCAAATTGATTTCGTAATTATTACACATAGAGAAGATGCGTTGCTGCCAATATAGAAGTATTACATATGTGTACTCAAATTTGTAGTTTTCCAAAAAACCAACAAACCAAAAACATTACATAAATACTACTCTTTATTTTGTTTTATCTCCCCAGCTCTATATTATTATAACTTTTCTAAATACACATGAAAATACACATACGTACCTAATCTCTATCCACTTTTCAACTTTCAATCTATATATGAGCTCATTAGTGCTTAACAAAATCTTTCTAGAGCTTTGGATGAATCCTCTTCTCCAGCAGAGAAAAAAATTACTTTCGACTAACAATTTTCCCCATAACAAAGTTTGCAAAGTATTCCATATTTCATACATATTGCATTTCTAATTACTTAACTTATGAGGTTTTTTTAAGCATTCATTCGTTTTCTAAGGACATATGTAAGGACATGAGCTTGAATACAGCATATGTATATGTACATATGTATGTATTAGAAAAAGTATAACCTAAAATGTTGCGTATATGCATGAACATATGAATGTTTGGTTACTTTACTTTACTTCACCCACGGTAGAATAAATACCCACATCGTAACAAAATTGGCTCTTGAATTTTGCTTGACTGGTTCTGGTAATGTGCAAAGAAGGGTTAAAATAATACAAATGCGTAAGGGGAGAAAGTGTAACCACTCTAGAAGCTAAAGCATAAACCAGGGGATTAACTAATAAAGATAAGTTGATATAAAATAATAAAAAAGAAAACAAAATAAAATAAAACAAGTAAAAATAAATCAAGAAAAATTAAATAAAAAAATCAAATAAAAATTAAAAAAAACTTAAGTGAAACAATATAGAATAACAAAAAAAAATATATATAAAAAAAAAAAAAAATTATATTTAAAAAAATGAAATAATAGTTACCTTGAAATAACTAACTAAAAATTGTTGTGAACTTTGCTTAGTACATAAATTTTTTAAACTTGGCTTCATTATAATTGGGGATATACACTCAAAGAATTCGAAAACTAGAGCATCCTCAACAGAACTGCCAGCTATATTTCTCCTGAAAACCCCCACTCATTTCAAAGTTTCTACTTATTGCCTTCTTGTTGTCGGATGTCTTATCTTCATTACTAATTGAAGATTTATTACTTGGCAAGAATATTCTATGCTCTCGCATAATTTGTATTTCCGGCCACCAGCGCTCAACCTACATACCAATATCTATGCGAGTGTGTTCTTAACGAATATGTGTGGGACGACTTCCTTTCTGACTTATTAATAATTCAATTTTTTTTTTCCTTTGCTTTTCGATTGATTTTCGTTTATCTACTTTCACCAAAAGAAAGCTGTTCATTTTATTGTTACCACAGCAATAGAAACCCTAGTTGTTGTTTTAGTTTGTGTGCAAATAAGTCTTCATTTGAATTACAAATCATAAAACGAAATCGTTTAGCTCCTTTAGAGCTGATCTGGTTTGGCTGTCAAGTGCCAATCGTGGTCATACTTAATTAAAATAAGACGCACAGCAGCGTAAGCTATTTAGAATTCGACTTAGCGTTGCTGTGATAAATCACATTTCGCTATGCGAAAATATTTGTTTTTGATGGTGAAAATGCTAATAAGTATTTATCGTTTAAGTTGGAAACAAATAATTAAAGTCAGCTGGTGGTTAAAGGAAATGCGCTTAGTAATTAGAGAGAAGGAGTGAACTGAATTGATAGCCTTAAATAAACTATAATATATATACTATTTTGTCCAAATATAAAAGACTGTGCAACAAATCTCTACCATTGAATTTTTATAAGGACACCAACAACAATTACCGGGATATCGAAAAAACGTATTCACGAGATAAGGACATTGAAATTTCGAATGAGTTTTAGTAGATTGCGTAACAATATGTGTTCCGGCAAAATAATTTTGTATATCTTGAAATTTTGAAACTAAAGTGCACTTTTTATAGGCCATACACGGCGTATGAGTAACATCTAGCTCAGATAAATTTTATTCATGGCTTGGTTGATATCTCCGAAACAGATTAAGATATTGAGACCCTCATAAACACCTTCCATAAAATAAAATAGAATAAAATAAAATAAAATAAAATAAAATAAAATAAAATAAAATAAAATAAAATAAAATAAAATAAAATAAAATAAAATAAAATAAAATAAAATAAAATAAAATAAAATAAAATAAAATAAAATAAAATAAAATAAAATAAAATAAAATAAAATAAAATAAAATAAAATAAAATAAAATAAAATAAAATAAAATAAAATAAAATAAAATAAAATAAAATAAAATAAAATAAAATAAAATAAAATAAAATAAAATAAAATAAAATAAAATAAAATAAAATAAAATAAAATAAAATAAAATAAAATAAAATAAAATAAAATAAAATAAAATAAAATAAAATAAAATAAAATAAAATAAAATAAAATAAAATAAAATAAAATAAAATAAAATAAAATAAAATAAAATAAAATAAAATAAAATAAAATAAAATAAAATAAAATAAAATAAAATAAAATAAAATAAAATAAAATAAAATAAAATAAAATAAAATAAAATAAAATAAAATAAAATAAAATAAAATAAAATAAAATAAAATAAAATAAAATAAAATAAAATAAAATAAAATAAAATAAAATAAAATAAAATAAAATAAAATAAAATAAAATAAAATAAAATAAAATAAAATAAAATAAAATAAAATAAAATAAAATAAAATAAAATAAAATAAAATAAAATAAAATAAAATAAAATAAAATAAAATAAAATAAAATAAAATAAAATAAAATAAAATAAAATAAAATAAAATAAAATAAAATAAAATAAAATAAAATAAAATAAAATAAAATAAAATAAAATAAAATAAAATAAAATAAAATAAAATAAAATAAAATAAAATAAAATAAAATAAAATAAAATAAAATAAAATAAAATAAAATAAAATAAAATAAAATAAAATAAAATAAAATAAAATAAAATAAAATAAAATAAAATAAAATAAAATAAAATAAAATAAAATAAAATAAAATAAAATAAAATAAAATAAAATAAAATAAAATAAAATAAAATAAAATAAAATAAAATAAAATAAAATAAAATAAAATAAAATAAAATAAAATAAAATAAAATAAAATAAAATAAAATAAAATAAAATAAAATAAAATAAAATAAAATAAAATAAAATAAAATAAAATAAAATAAAATAAAATAAAATAAAGTAAAATAAAATAATATAAGATAAAATAAAATAAAATAAAATAAAATAAAATAAAATAAAATAAAATAAAATAAAATAAAATAAAATCCTTGACACTGCTAGTATAAATGGCGATCGATTGATGTCGCTCTAGTTGTCGATAAGGTAGTATAAAAACAAACAAACAAAATAAAATGAATACATACTAAGTGAACATAATGGATATAAGCTAGCAATAATCTCAACGCAGCTTGGTGTAAGAGGTACACACTGCGGGCTTAGAAATTCCTAATCCCCTTGGTTCTTGGTTCGATGACCAACAAAAGGTGATGAAAAATTTCTAAACACAAAGCCATTTGATAAGTGCCCTTGAGCAAGGCCGAAATTACGTAATCATGGTAGCTTGTAATTGTTGTTACTTTTCCATCTTGTTCACTAATAATAAAAACATAGAATAATTTAAGAAAAATTATTCACAAACGGTCAAAAGTCCACCAAAGTTTCAAAGATTCTCAAATTAATGACCACAAACTCATAACATACATACATATTAATCGCAGGACACAGCGAAAAAAGCCACCCTGTGAAAATAAGCTGCAGCTGTCAGTAAAATGATCATGCACTAAAATCCTTGACACTGCTAGTATAAATGGCGATCGATTGATGTCGCTCTAGTTGTCGATAAGGTAGTATAAAAACAAACAAACAAAATAAAATGAATACATACTAAGTGAACATAATGGATATAAGCTAGCAATAATCTCAACGCAGCTTGGTGTAAGAGGTACACACTGCGGGCTTAGAAATTCCTAATCCCCTTGGTTCTTGGTTCGATGACCAACAAAAGGTGATGAAAAATTTCTAAACACAAAGCCATTTGATAAGTGCCCTTGAGCAAGGCCGAAATTACGTAATCATGGTAGCTTGTAATTGTTGTTACTTTTCCATCTTGTTCACTAATAATAAAAACATAGAATAATTTAAGAAAAATTATTCACAAACGGTCAAAAGTCCACCAAAGTTTCAAAGATTCTCAAATTAATGACCACAAACTCATAACATACATACATATTAATCGCAGGACACAGCGAAAAAAGCCACCCTGTGAAAATAAGCTGCAGCTGTCAGTAAAATGATCACAGGGTGCACTAAAATCCTTGACACTGCTAGTATAAATGGCGATCGATTGATGTCGCTCTAGTTGTCGATAAGGTAGTATAAAAACAAACAAACAAAATAAAATGAATACATACTAAGTGAACATAATGGATATAAGCTAGCAATAATCTCAACGCAGCTTGGTGTAAGAGGTACACACTGCGGGCTTAGAAATTCCTAATCCCCTTGGTTCTTGGTTCGATGACCAACAAAAGGTGATGAAAAATTTCTAAACACAAAGCCATTTGATAAGTGCCCTTGAGCAAGGCCGAAATTACGTAATCATGGTAGCTTGTAATTGTTGTTACTTTTCCATCTTGTTCACTAATAATAAAAACATAGAATAATTTAAGAAAAATTATTCACAAACGGTCAAAAGTCCACCAAAGTTTCAAAGATTCTCAAATTAATGACCACAAACTCATAACATACATACATATAAAATAAAATAAAATAAAATAAAATAAAATAAAATAAAATAAAATAAAATAAATTTAAGTAAAATAAAAACAAAAAAATTTAAGTAAAATAAAATAATATAAAAAAAAAATAATTTTGAAAAATTTCTAAGCAACAATACCAAGACAATGAAAATGTGTTTTTTTTTTTTTTTGAGAAAAATTTACCCACGCGCTGCAGGAACCAGACAAGCCGACATATGTTTCGATGATACTGGAATTACATCTCTTCATGGACTTTTCTTCCCGGCATTGTGAGAGTCGAACTCACAACACTGTAGTGACTTGTATGCTAGAAGGTCTAACACCTTAGGCCACTACCCAGCTTGAAGGTAAACCCTTCTCAGCGTCCATTTATGCATATATTTATACTTCCATATAGAACATTTCTTTAATTTCAATGCTAACTTATATGAAAGATTTGCGAATCTTTAGGACTTGGTGTGAAACCTATGAAAGAATTTTCTATGCTTAATGCACGAATATTTTTTCATTTAAACATTTAAACTCTTTGTTGCTTTTGACTTGTAGTCCATTGCTGTAAATACCGACGGTATTGTGAAGCAATTTTCGGGATTGTATGAAAATGTGTTTTTTGAGAAAAATTTACCCACGCGCTGCAGGAACCAGACAAGCCGACATATGTTTCGATGATACTGGAGTTACATCTCTTCAAGGACTTTTTCTTCCCGGCATTGTGAGAGTCGAACTCACAACACTGTAGTGACTTGTATGCTAGAAGGTCTAACACCTTAGGCCACTATCCTCAACAAAATCGAAATTGCAATCATCGTAGTTAGTATTGTATATAGCAATTTTCAACTTGGCTTCGCCAAAAACTCAAAAGATTAATTTGTTAAAAATTATTCGACTGGTCAAAAGTCAACAAAATTTTCAAAGTTAAAAAAAAAAAAAATAAAAATAAAAAAATAAAATAAAATGAAATAAAAAAAATAAAAAAAAAATAAAATAATACAATAACACAATAGAAAATAAAATAAAATAAAACAAAAGAAAATAAAATAAAATAAAACAAAATAAAATAAAATAAAACAAAATAAAATAAGATAAAAAATAGAATAAAATGAGATAAAAAGAAGCAAAATAAAATACATAAAATAAAATAAAATTTGAAAAGTAAAAAATTAAATAAAATAAGGTTAGATAAGATAACATAAAAAAGATTAAAATAAGAAATAAAACTAAATTAAACTAAGTCTAAAATAACTTCAAGTTTAATTAAAAAAATTCGACGGCTAAAAAATGTATGAAGACAAACATCTTTTATTATTTAAATCAGGGCCTTGATAGATCGATATAATTGTTATATAAACCATTTATAAAAACAACTTATGCAGTTTGTACATAGCTCTGAAAGCTTACATTTACAAAAGTAAAACAAAGAGTGGGTCGTTTATCACCATAACATCGCCCATTCCTTTCAATCTCATATTCGCCATAACCTATATTCCTCACCCATTTCACCAGCAAGACCTTCAAATCAAACAAAAGACAAAGTTTTCAAGAAACAAGATTCTTATCTAGTTTATGACCTCTAATCATTTGTTATTTTATGTAGATACTCAAGTAGGATACCGTCATAAAATTTGCTACCAATCACGCACCACTTGACACATGACAATGAACTGTCCACTTTATACGCACACACAATAATTTGCATAATTTTTTTACTTACCGCATTAGATCGCTTTTTGTCATTTTCGATATTTACACGCATAACATTTTGTTGTTGTTTGTAATATTTACGCCTATCTAATAATACAAAACTCTTCAAAGCAGAATGTCACAGCGCCGTTTGTCTATATAAAACTTATTGTTGCTTGTGTTGTTGTTTATCCTTTTGCATTAAATATTTACGATGTTCCCTGAGCGTGAATTCAATTTACAAAGAATATTGTCCAGAATGCCACAGTTGTGTGGGTTAAGTGGCGTATAGTGGAGAGACTGGTTTGACCAAAAACATGTGTGTCATTTGTGGTAAATTGTTGTCTGTTAATAGGTATGAAGGAAAGTGTGAAGGGACTGCAAGTATTGACCCATTGTCATATCGATATTCAATCTCACTTTCTTGTGGTTTTCAAAAAACTACATTTTGGTTCTAGTCGAGTGCTTTCAAGGCATCACCTCTATACGCATACATATGTACATGTGAGCTTGGCATTTTGTATGTGTGTATGCATGTTTGTGTTTTGTGCTCTAAGCAATATTTAGTGGGCCAATTCAAATTGGTCCCAAAATATTTGTGGCTTGTCTTTTGTTGTTGTTATGCCTGTGTTTCGTAAACAAATTGAAGCATGGCCTGTTTGCTTTTCAAGTTAGCATAACGACCCAATTTCCAAAGAGATGTGGTACGTGATGTACGTGCAATTTTGAGTTTAATATGGTATGTGAATATGTACATTAGGGTGCTACTTATTTATATTATTTTATTTTATTTTATTATACCCAGCATACTAGTACTAGTACAAGGGTATATTAATTTTGTTCACATAACGGTAGTATGTAACGGCACAAAATAATCGAGATAGATATACAGTTCCATATATGAAAGTTCTAAGGCTGAAAAGAGGAGTTCAATAAGCCATGTCCGTCCGTCCGTCTGCGTACACGATAACTTGAGTAAAAATTGAGATATTTGCATGAAATTTTGTATACAGGTTTTTATTTTATTTTATTTTATTTTATTTTATTTTATTTTATTTTATTTTATTTTATTTTTTTTTTATTTTTTTTTATTTTATTTTATTTTTTTTTATTTTATTTTTTGTTTTATTTTATTTTATTTTATTTTATTTTTTTTTATTTTTTTTTATTTTATTTTATTTTATTTTATTTTATTTTATTTTATTTTATTTTATTTTATTTTATTTTATTTTATTTTATTTTATTTTATTTTATTTTATTTTATTTTATTTTATTTTATTTTATTTTATTTTATTTTATTTTATTTTATTTTATTTTATTTTATTTTATTTTATTTTATTTTATTTTATTTTATTTTATTTTATTTTATTTTATTTTATTTTATTTTATTTTATTTTATTTTATTTTATTTTATTTTATTTTATTTGATTTTATTTTATTTTATTTTATTTTATTTTATTTTATTTTATTTTATTTTATTTTATTTTATTTTATTTCATTTTATTTTATTTTATTTTATTTTATTTTATTTTATTTTATTTTATTTTATTTTATATTATTTTTTTATTTTATTTTATTTTTTATTTTATTTAAACTTGCACTGAAAAACCGGGCCTAAATCAATTTCCATTAGAGTAACACGAATAAAAGAGCAATAAAGCGAAATTGTACCGCGCTGAGTGGGTGCACATTCTTATTTGATTGCTTCCGCATATTTTGCCATTTGTCGCTAAAATGTAAGAAGTAATGTTTATTTTTTATGTTCCCTTCTTTTTTTACCTACACGATTACTTAGAGTGCTTCATCAAATTTTCACCGACATTTTAGAAAATGTCTTTTCAATAATATTTTTCTTCTTTATAATTTGCTACATCCGCAATTGGCGTAACATGCGGCTGCATTTTATATTGCCAACAATTCCCTCGATCTCATAAATATAAATACACTTAGAAAAGTACTTGCATGCATAAATAAGTGTATATGACTTTACCTATAAATACATCCATCTTATAATCAACCGCAAGAAATTCTGCAGCCACAAATCGGGGTACCCAGCTGATGGTGCTAACTGTGAGCGGTGACGAGAGGTAATAACGGGAGCAATACTATTACCGTAAAATATGTTGACATACCATATTTATATACAACTCTCTCCTCTTATAAGGTTTAACAACAAAATACATATAAAAAAAACCCGCAGGGAAATCCAAACCACTGTACAATAATTTTTAAATTAAAAAAAAAAAAACAATTTATTTCTATTTTTTTTTCTTTCACTTTTTTATTTTGTTTTAATTTATGTTATTTTATTATATAGTATTTTACTTAATCTATTTTAGCATTCTAAGGCTTTCCCTGCAGGGTATATTCGTTATATTGCTTTATATGTGTGCCGATTTCAACAGTAAATATGTATTAAATCTTTCTTGAAGTTGACATTGTTGAAATTAGTGTTGTTGTTGTATTCGGAAAGTCATAAAAATAATAATTTCGACTTTTGCTTCATTGAGCAGAAATTTTTGCTGCTTACTTAAACATACTCGTACATGTGTAGGTATATTCTTAAGATTATGATAGCAATGCCACGAATGAGCGATTATGTTTTTTTATGTGTGTGTGTATGTGTGTTGTGCCTTAAAGTGTTTAATGCGACATAATTTTTGCAGCTTAAGTGCTTGCAATTGCGTGAAATGTGTTAAGTGCTTGATGGTAGAGCCATGACAGCGTTGACGACAGAAAAGACGAAGTCAAGTATACGACCCAGTGGCCAGTGTTAAGTAGCATAGGCGTACTAACTAAATACAATCGTGGCAAAATTAAACTACTAAGCTTTTAACAAATAAAAAAAATTAAAAAAAAATAAAATAAAATAAATAAAAAAAAAAATAAAATAAATAAAATAAATAAAAATAAAATGAAAAATGAAAAGAAAAAAGAAAATAAGATAAAATAAAATAAAATAAAATAAAATAAAATAAAATAAAATAAAATAAAATAAAATAAAATAAAATAAAATAAAATAAAATAAAATAAAATAAAATAAAATAAAATAAAATAAAATAAAATAAAATAAAATAAAATAAAATAAAATAAAATAAAATAAAATAAAATAAAATAAAATAAAATAAAATAAAATAAAATAAAATAAAATAAAATAAATTAAAATAAAATAAAATAAAATAAAATAAAATAAAATAAAATAAAATAAAATAAAATAAAATAAAATAAAATAAAATAAAATAAAATAAAATAAAATAAAATAAAATAAAATAAAATAAAATAAAATAAAATAAAATAAAATAAAATAAAATAAAATAAAATAAAATAAAATAAAATAAAATAAAATAAAATAAAATAAAATAAAATAAAATAAAATAAAATAAAATAAAATAAAATAAAATAAAATAAAATAAAATAAAATAAAATAAAATAAAATAAAAATCTTTTAGCTTATATTTTTTGATATTGTCTCACACATCTGTTATCTTTTGTCACCAGTGTACAAATTTATGTTTATATTGAACATTTTTATGTACTTACGAAACTAAAATACGCTTCACTAACTTATACATAAATGTCTGACAGACATTGTCTGTTCATTTATATTTTAAAATTATATGCAGTAACTGTCAACGTTATCGAAGTCATGATCATGGGAAGCATAATAAAAATAATAATAAACTGAAAATATAAAATAATATAAAATAACTTCTACTGTGATAAATATCTGATAATATACATTGTGTATAAATCGCATGTACACTAGACTGGGCAAAAAATGAAATTGATATTTTTTTGCGATGGCGAAAACGCTGTGAAATTTTTGAGACTTTCAAGAAATTATATACATAAATGATTATTTTCCACACGTGCTTTTCACCGCGTTCCAGTTTCGAATTCTACTTCAATTTAACTACCCATTTAATCGCTGAAATTGACTGTCTTTCCTTGTACTTGTTTAAGGTTCTTTTTTTTTTTTGAATAATGGGTTTTTGCTTGATTGCTTGTTTTATACTTGACTTGTCAGCAACTTTTCACTTTTGCCAACCATTGAAAGTCAGCATTGAATGGTATACCAAGTTACGCACACATGAACACAAACACACACGAGTGTATGAATTCCTTTCAGGAATAATGTCAATATAGGTATGTACATATATAAAATAATGCAAGCAATAATAACCACCACGCCAATCAAGTGGCATGTCAGTGAATTGAATAAAGTCAGCAATCAATTGTTAAACCACTGTATTTGCAGTTGCATTTATGTATGCATCAATTTGTATGTATGTACATAGTTATGATACATGTTGTATTTATACATTTCATAAAAAAAATTTTTGTTGCTGCTGCAGATTTTTATGCTTTCCCCAAGCACTTCAGAAGCGACTGAAATGATAATGGTTGAAATCGAAAATATGAGTTATTGTGCTAACTGGAAACATTTCCTTTATATTATTTGATGTATTTGTTTGCAAAATAAAATAAAACAACATTGAATAAAATAAACTAAAAAAATAGAATAAAAAAAAAAAAAAAATTGAGATAAAATTCATTAAAAAAAAAATTAAAATAGATATGTATAATAAAAAGTACCTACCTGTGTGACCGAGCTTTCTCGTTTCTATCAATTTAGCGCTAACTTTACTTACCCAAAATGATCCCAAAATGACGCAAAAATAATCCCAAAATAATCCTAAAATGATCGCAAAAAGACCCTTAAATGTTCCCAAAATGATACGAAATTGAACCCAAAATAATCCCAAAAAGACCCCCAAAAGACCCTCAAACGTTCCCAAAATGTTCCAAAATGATCCCAAAATGACTCCAAGATGATCCGAAAATTACCCCAAAATTGTCACAAATTATCTCAAAATAGCCCCAAAATTATTCCAAAGTGTCCCCTAAATGATCTCAAAATGATCCTAAAATAATACAAATATGATCTCAAAAATATAAAATACAAATACAATACGGTAAAACGGTAACCCTGGGCGGCTGGAAAATATTTTAGTTGTTATTTCGGCGAAAATACCTTTCATTTGATACCCATATAGGCATATCTAACTCCTTAATTGAAGAAAATTGGGGTAGGTGGCAACCCTGTACACCCCCCAGGTGGATAGTCTTAGAATAAATTGTACTATCTATATTCAAAACTTCTTCCAAATCGGTCAAGCGGTTCCCGAGATAGTCTGGATATACAAATATACATAAGGTAAAATAAATGAAACGCGATCGGGTGGCAACTCTAGGGGTTACCCTGCTTGAAGTTGTGATATGTTGCTCCATATTTAAAAAAAAAAATTAGATAGGTGGCAACCCTGTAACCCGCCTTAGGTAGATAGCCTTATTATCAACCATACCATCTATATTCAAAATTTGATCCAAATCGCATATTTTTTTAAAATTTAAAAAAAGAAATTGAGATAGGTGTCAACCATGTAAATCGCCCCAAGTAAAAATTCCTAGACTCAAGCGTACTATCTCTTCGCCAAATTTCATCGGAATCGGTCAAGCGGTTCTCGAGATAGTAACGATAAAACAAATATGCAAAAATATTATGCGATAAGGTGGCAACCCTACTACAATTAAAAAAAAATTAAAAAGAAATAAATACAAAACTTTCTACATCGGAAAGGTAACGCAAAACGACAAGTTTCAACGCGACCAAGCTCGTCAACGAACTGTTTTAACCGGTTTGCTCCATAACAACGCGCAAAAACAGGAAAACAGACGTCTTAAATCTCAATAAAACTTCTGAAAAAAAAAACATTTTTCACACAACAATACTGTTGTCTCGCTTTATCCTTTAACCCTCAAATCATTTTTCTTGCTCATAAATTGCAAAGTTCTATTTGCAACTATAACATTTCATTATGTCATTCTTTTTTTTTTTTTTCTCAATTCAAAATATTTGTTTATTGTTTTGCTCCCGCGGCACTATGACTTTTATATTTCACTCACTGTCGTGGGTAACCACAACGTGTAGTAAACATTTTATTTATTGTTGTTGGTTTATGTGGTATAGACGTTGTATTATGGTAAAATTTGATTTTCTATTTTGCATGAAGTTGTGAGATAGTAAATATGAAAGCCATAAAATTCAATTGTATGACAAGAAAGTGTCTAGGAAAACATATATGTATGTACAGTTAAGAGGGGCGAATATCCATATGTACATTTTTATATCAATCCCTGTACATTAGAGCGTCCCAAAAATGTATGAAAAAAAAATGAAAGTTCGCACATGTGTGCGAAATTGTTCTAGGATAACGGCAACCCGTGCCGATTTTTTTAGTTAAAGTTTTTACTAGCGGCTCATACTACGTGCGCAAAAGAGTCCATAAAGGCTTCGAAAATTATATAATTTTAATATCTTGCTCATACATATAAAGGAATGTGTAACAAATCTCCAGCATTGAAATTTTATAAGGACAACGGGATTCTTTGCAAGGATATGGAAAAGCGTTTTTACAAGAAAAGGAAATTGAAACTTCTAAAGTATTTTAGTATATTAACAATTTTGTTCTAGCAAAAATAATTGTGTATATATTGAAATTTTCTAATTATAGTGTACTTTTTTTATATCATACACGGCGTATGAGTAACAATTAATTATTCAAGTAAGAAAAGTTCTGAAAAATGTTATTAATGTTTTAGTTGATAACTCCGAAATGGATTGGGATATCAAAATAAAACTTACATCACGTTCAGGCACTCATGAAAGCTTTTCTTTTGATACCCATATTGTAAAATCAATTTTTAGGGTAGGTATATCTCGGCCACATTTTTGATTAACCTTTAATATGTATTTTTATATACACTTTCAGGAAATTTATTAGATTACAACTTTTTTAAACACGTCGATTATTTTTAAAGTTGAAGGATAATAATTTTAAAGCGCATTACTTCCATACCCTCAAAGGATAATTAAAAAAAGGTTTATTTAGCCTATATAGGAACTATTCTCTAAATTATTAATGGCAATGCACAATTTGAGGAAATTTTTTGGACAGTATAATATACCATAACTATCTTTTTACTACCTTTATTTACTCTTAAGTTGCTGAAGCAATATATTAGCCTGTATATAGTAAAAAATCTCACAAATTTGAAGAGTATAAACCTAATAACTTTAAACGAGCTAAACTTGTATATTTGTAAATCCGGACTATCTCGGGAAACGCTTGACTGATTTGGATAAAATTTTGAATATATGTATGTAGATAGTATGATTGATTCTAAGACTATCCACTTGGGGGTTGCCACTTGGGGCGGTTTACAGGGTTGCCACCTATCTCTATTTTTTTTAATTTTCTAGCAAGATTTGTCAATATGGGTATCAAATGAAAGGTATTTTCAGCAACATGCCAACTAAAATATTTTCAAGTAGGGTTGGCACCTAGAGTTGCCACCTTACCGCAATACATTTGAATATCAGGTACTATCTCGAGAACCGCTTGACCGATTGTGATGAAATATGGCACTGACATAGTATTATTGATTCTAAGATTATCCACTTGTGTGTTACCACTTGGGGTTTTACAGGGTTACCACCTTTTTAAATTTTATTAAATTATGGAGCAAAATATGCCAATATGGGTATCAAATGACAGGTCTTTTCGGCGACATACCAACTAAAATAGGGTTGCCACCTTACCGAAGTATATTTGTATATCCGGTACTATCTCGAAATCCGCTTGACCGATTGGGATGAAATTTGGCATAGAGATAGTATTATTGATCCTAAGACTATCCACTTGGGGATTGCCACTTAGGGGGTTACCACCTATCTCAATTTTTTAAATTATGGAGCAAGATATGCCAACATAGGTATCAAATTAAAGGTATTTTCGGCGACATACCAACTAAAATAGTTTCAAGTAGGGTAGCCACCTAGGATTGCCACCTTACCGAAGTGAATTTGTACATATATCCGATATTATCTCCGGAAAAGCTTGACCGATTTGGATGAAATTTGGCATATAGATGGTATGATTGATTATAAAAATACCGACTTGGGGTTGCCACTTGGGGCGGTTGGCAGCGTTGCCACTTATTTAAATTTTTTTAAGTATGGAGCAATCATCAAATGGTATCAAATGTAAGCTTTTTTCGGCGACATAACATCTAAAATATTTTAAAGGATTGTTGCCACCTTACCGAAGTATATTTGTATATCCGGTACTAACTCGAGAACAGCTTGACCGATTTGGATGAAATTTGGCATATAGATAGTATGATTGCTTATAAGACTATCCACTTGGGGTTCCCGCTTGGGGGTGTAGAGGGTTGCCACCTATCTCATTTTCAAGAAGGGTGGTAGCCCAGGGTTACCATTTTATCGTGTTGTATTTATATATTTTGACGTCGTTTTTCGATCATTTTTGGATTATTTTAGGATCATTTTGGGATCATTTAGTGGTCACTTTGGGATAATTTTGGGGCTATTTTGAGATCATTTTGGGTTAATTTTTGGATTAATTAGGTACAATTTTGGTTTTATTTTCGGATCATTTTTGAGTCATTTTGGGATCATTTTGAGACTATTTTGGGATCGTTTTTGATCATTTTGGGATACTTTTTTGGTCATTTTGGCTTAAATTTTGGATTATTTTGAGATAATTTTCGGGTCGTTTCGGATCATTTTGGATCAGGATTATTTTGGGATTATTTCAGTGTCATTTTGGGATCGTTGTATGTAAGTTTAGCGCTAAATTTATTGCACCGATCACGCTCGGTCACCCAAGTACTATAAACCTACATACATATAGTAAAAAAAATCTCACCAATTTTTAGACTTTAAATTATTTTTAAATACTTGCAAATATAAGTAGCTTTGAAAAAAAAAACGTTTTGTCAAAACTTCAATCCATCGACGTGGAAATAATTTCATCGTAAACTAAATATTATGCCTGCGTGTACTCAAAAAATACGACCACGCAACCACAGCAGCCATAAATTGTAAAAAGACCTTTTTACATCGCCCACAAACCTATTTAATTAGCTACCTCGGTTTATTACATGGAATTTTGCATTTATAAAATCAAATCAAAACCCCCTCCCAAAAGCACTTACCAAATTCGAAGTGATAATGTCGGCTACTAATCTCAAATGGTTTCACAAATATTAAAGTTTTGAAGCACTTGCTTAAAATTATGCGCCAACATAAATGTTTATACCATTTCACGGCTTTTGCGTTCATTTACAGTTCGTCTCATATTTCACAAGTATCCTTTTTTTGTTTATATTCCTAACGCAAATATTTGTCAAAGTTAGTGTTAGTTTGTATGCCTCAATGTTGCTCTCAGCTGCTGTTGTTGTGTTTATTTTTAACAAACATATAAATTACAATGAATCTTCGCACAACAAAAACATTTATTCTTGTGTGTGTGTGTGTGTGTAGGTGCATGCAAAGCAAATATTTACATAAGCAAGGTGTTTTGTTATGTATTTTAATATAGCTGTGTATGTGTGGGTATAGTCGCTTCGCGTTTAACCGTACCCTTCAACAAAGTTGTCAACGTTCTTCTTACCTACCTGAGTACATAAATATTTTGCTCTTTTCTTGCAAATTAATGCAGGCTCAGGCTCATTCACTTAATTGTTGCGCTAATTGGATATGTTTGGCTTGAATTTGCCTCGCGCATAACATTTGGTTAATTTGGTTAGTGTTGTCTTCTTTTTATGGTTGCAAAATATACAAATCGTCGGTGTTTATGCAGAACAACGTAACGAACAAACGCAAACCCCTGTAAATGCAGTCACTTAAATTTTACAGAAGAGACAAAAAACTGTTGAACTTTTGTACGAGCCAGTATGTGGTGAGTCGAAATAAAGGGTCGTTTTTTTCACATTCTATTGCTCGAAAAAAATATATAAAAAATGATTTGGGGCCTTAAAAATGAAAAAGAAATGCATAAAAAATCTAAAAAGTAGATTTTTCCAACAAAACAAGTCTTTGGGACCCGAAAATAAATTTTTTTCCAAAAACTGTTATCGCCAACGTTTTTAGCGCATAATTCTGAGCGTAACAGGATATATAAGACAAATTCGTTTTCATCAAAAACATGTTTGCATGTTTGGTGAAAACCTCCTTAAAAAAATAAAAAGCGAAAGCGTCGATTTTTTCACCAAAACACTCCTCAAAACCCCAAAAATATGTTTTTTTTTTTTTTCAAAAATTTGTTATCGCCAACGTTTTTAGCGGACCTTTTTGGATTTGAATACCCTCATTAACATTTTAAAGTCAAATGACCTACTAATCCGAAAAAAAAAATTAAAAATCAAAGTCGAAGAAAATTCAAAAAAAAATATTCGGAGGCTCGAAAATGTTTGGGGTATGCGTAGTGGAACTTTTTTTTCAGAGCCCAACACCTATCGAAAAATCGATGGTGCAATATCGGTTAATAAATCGACCCGTCCTAATGCATACCCGCTATGTTGTGCCTTTTAGCCTAAATAATATGTGTGCGAACTTTTAGCTTATATTTACTAAGTTTGCAAAGGCTTCAAAAATTGAATGATTTCGATAACTTGACCATATTTAAAAGACTGTGTAAAAAAAAACGTATTCACTAGAAAGACATTGGAATTTCAAAAGTGTTATACATAGTAGATGACGTAAAAATATTTTTTGTTTTTTAGCAAAAATAATTGTAGACATTTTGAAACTTTGCAATTATAGTGCATTTTTTGTACGTCATACATGGCGTATGAGTAACATTTAGTTATACAAGTAAAAAAAAGTTCAGGTAAATTGTATTCATGTTTTGGTTGATAACTCCGAAACGTATTAAGATATCGAAATAAAACTCACACTACTCTTAGGCCCGCATGAACACCTTTCATTTGATACCCATATTGTAAAATCGATTTTTAAGGTATATCCTCGGGGTCGCTAATTCTTTTTGCAAAAAAAATATTTCGATTACCGCCGGTAATCTTCTTCAGGACAAGTTATTTACACAGTCAACATAACTTTGCACCCGAAATTTCAGCATTTTTATTTCTTTTTATTTTAGTTTATTTTAATTTTTTGTTTAACTTTGTTTAATTTATTTCAGTAAGTATTATCTAGTTTTTCATATCAAATTCTATGTTTTTCTCAATAGTAATTCTAAACAGCCACTAACGTCTCTTATGCTAATTAATATTCATGCGAGTGTACATATTTAAACGTGCATTTGAGTTATCAAAAACATTTAACAAAAATCATACAATTTAAAAAGCTAAAGTATTCATAACATCCTCTGGCTCTATGTTTGCTCTATTAGGTGAATGATTTATGCATGTGAGCATACACAAAGCCTGTGATTTTTTTAGAAACTCATGCATACATATGCAAATATATGTACATATGCATATGCAGATTTATGAGTGTACTAAAAAAATATTAATCATATACGCATAAAAAAGTTGTTTAAATTACTATTTTCACTTAAGTTAATATTTATTTCATGTGGAAGTTAAAATTAAAATCTTTTTTTTTTTTTTAACAAAGTAGCTTACTTTCACGTTGTATGAAACATGAATGAAACACAAAACTAGTCAGAAAAAAGTAACTAGTCCATACAAATCTAATTTAAACTATCAAAAATAGCAAAGTTATATTTTGCGCCTTCCTCAGGGCGTATATAAATTTTATTTATTTCGTACTAGCCTGAGTCTTTTAAAAGTATTTCTGCCCAAAATCTGTATAATTCGTTAAAGTCAGGCCAATGGAAAAAGTAACAGTTGTGTGACAATTTGGACTTAATATTCATACTAGTTTTAAGTTAGTTTGCGACTAGTTGCTTTGACCACAGGGTACCTAATTTTATACCTTTTGATTAACAAAGTGCAGTTTAACAAATTATCAACTATTTTATTATTATAATTATGTTTTTAATAATCGCTTTGCTGTGCAACTTTATTCATCAAATGTATTTCTGGAATTTATTTCAATTAAATATTGTTATTTTTTAATTTTTAGCTCACACTTTGAGTGCTTGTATGTATACATTTACGGTAAAGCAATCCAAAAATTTATAGAAAAAATTAAGGTTCGAAATTTTATATGCATACCTTCCAAATCGCTGCGTTTTAGCCGAAATAACATTTGTGCGAAGTTTTGCCGTGTCGATTTTTAGTTAAACACAACTTATTTTTAACTCGAAAAAAGTCCATTAAAGCTTCGAAAAACACATAATTTTAATATTATGTCCATACATAAAAGACTGTGTAACAAATCTGCACGTTTGAATTTGTATAAGGACAATAGGATTCTTTGCACAGGCTATTGATAAAACGTATTCATGAGAAAAGGACATTGTAATTTAAAAAGTATTTTAATTTATTGCGTAACCATGTGTTTTCTAGCAAAAATAATTTTGCATACCTTAAAATTTTGCAATTATAGTGCACTTTTCATAGGTCTTACATGGCGTATGAGTAACATTTCGTTATACAAATAAGACAGGTAAATTGTATTAATTTTTTGGTCGTTATCTTCGATACGGATTATGATTCCGGTATACAACTTCCACTACTTTCAGGCCCGCAGGAATTGCTCTCATTTGATACCCACATTGTAAAATCAATTTCTGGCGTATGTGCTGTTCTTCTCCTATGCATTAGACCGCGTCGCATAATTCTTCTGAATGGCCTTTTGAGCTCGGAAGTCATTTTCACATAGTTACGGCAGCTAACTGCGTTTAAGGGCTGTCGAAATAAAAATGTTGACATATCATTTTTAAAAATCGGATGTAAATTAAAAAAGTTACAATAAAGAACCATTTAGGCTGTTTTTATAAGGATAAAAAAAAAAATTCCCGAAATCCTCTCAACATAACCTTCAAATTTAGGGGCGGATCTTTGTAACTTTTTTTTTGTATGGGTCCCGACCCGGTCTACTGTGCATCCATTAAATATTTGTATACACATTTCCAGGGCTCTTATTCGATTACAAATTCTAAGAACACATTGAGATTTTTAAAAGTTGAAGGATAATAATTTGAGAGAACATTATTTCCATGTCCTTAAAAGGTAGTTTCAAAAAAGTTATATTTACCCTATATTCCAATTATCCTTTAAATTAGTAACCACATAACCACATTTTTTTGAAGTAATTCGGCATTCGCTACAATGTTTGGTGGTCAAAATTACGGTGTATGCGTTGAAATAAAAACGACTTTTTTTTAACACAGCCTTCTAAGTCGTAAGCTTCTACGAATAAACTTCAATGGCCAATTGCAAAAAAAACCTCTCCCCTTAAGCTACTTATAGAATTTTTTTGCGCCTACCCCATACGCTTTTGTATCGGTAAGCTATTTTGAACCGATTGTGTGCATAATGCTGTGGCGAACTTTTTTTTTTAACTCAAACAATATTGTATTTATCTATTTTTCACATGAATGAACTACTTTGGTGACAATAAATAAGCCAGCAAATTGAAAATTCACAAAAAACACTTTTTGTCACCCCTTTTGTTTGGTAGCAAAAAAAAAAATTATCTCGAAACCCACAGCTTTTCGCCATATCGTGCACACAGACATACAAGTGTGTGGGTGTGCGTTTGACTGTATGTTGCTTTATGTAAGTTTGTTAAACAAATGATATCACATACATGCATAGTTACTTACAAAGTATATGTCGATATTATCATTATACGGTAGCTTAAAGCCTAAAGCTCATTTGCTTTTGTTACGGATATTGCATTTTCCACGCGAATGCACAATTATTAAAATGCCAAGTAATTCGTTTAACAATTGCGAAATTGTGATAAAAATTGCGAAATTTTTTTTTTTTTTTTTTAAATTATAAATCATTTATTTAACAGCATATTGAATACACTCCTGTTTGCTTACTCTTTTATTTAATACTTTTTAAAGTGAGCTTTTTTTATGTGGCTTTAATGAGCTTTGTTCTGTTTAACGGAAATATAATGAATAGATGTTGCTTGAAAAGAGTTACATTTTATAATTATTTTTAGATTAAAAAAATCCCTCAAAGAGTTTGGCTTAAGCCACGGATCATTCTGGGGAATTTTTCTCATCTAGACTTGATTGATGTGAAAAAAAATAAAGCAAAATTAAATAAAATAATGAAATAAAAAATAAAAAAAATAAATTTAAATAAAAAAAAAATTTTTTTTAAATAAAAAAATAAAAAAATATTGAAAAAGTAAAAAAAATTAAATAAATATAAAAATAAAAAAAATAGGTAAAATATAAAAAGTAAAATAAAATGAAAATAAATGAAAAATAAAATAAAATAAAAATAAAGAAATAAAAAAATAGAATAAAAAAATTCAAAAATATAAAAAAATAAAGTAAAATAAAAAAAAAATTAAAAAAATATAGAAAAAGTAAAAAAAAATAAAGTAAAATAAAAAAAAAAAAAAATAAGATAACATATAAAAAAAGTAAAATAAAAAAAAAATAAATGAAAAATAAAAAAAAATAAAAATAAAATAAAGTAAAAATAAAGAAATAAAAAAAAAAATAAAGTTTAAAAAAAAAAATAAAAAAAGTAAGTTAATAAAAAAATATAGTCAAATAAAAAAAAAATAGAAAAAAGTAAAAAAAAAAATAAAAAAAAATAAAAAAAATTAAATAAAATTAAAAAATAGAAAAAATAACAAAAAAATAAGATAAAATAAAAAAGGTAAATTGAAATACAAAAAAAAAAAAATAAAAATAAAATAAAAATTAAAAAATAAAATAAGTTAAAAACAAATAAAAAAAAATTAAATAAAAAATACAAAAAATAAATTCTGCTAGCTCAAGTAAATAAAAACTAAAATGTTTCTCAAAGAAAATAAATATTTTATAATCTTATTAAATCTGGAAGTATTCAAGGAAAAAGCTTATTTTTAAATACTTTCTTTCACTTTAAATTAAACATGCTTGCTGCTATTATTCCAGGCAGCGTGGTTTTAAGTAGAAATTTAATGTTGCTCATCACCAAAACTACACCGAAGTTATAGAAACGCATTAGACAAAGATTAATTACATTTGCTGAATTTAGGCGCAGGGGTGCAGAAAGAAATATAATACTATTTCGTTAATAAACATTAGACTGTCCCAAAAAATCAAAGTTGCTTTATTTGAAAGCATACTCTATATATTTGACCACTATGCATCAAAAGCTGACCTGGCAAAGTTTAATTTCTTACTGCATTCCACTGAGATTTACTAACATAAATATTTACATATGTACTCGTTTTACCCATACTGCTGTATCCTTACCGTTTAAGGAATTGATAATCATCGTAAACAGATATCCTTTAAAGAATCCAAAGTCATAAAGCATGACGAAAAATTTAAAAAAAAAGTTCAGATATGTGGATATTAATCTGTAGAAGATTTTTCATGTATGCTAAATATAACTTTTTTGAATATGCCTTAAGACAACGAAATAATGTCCTTTATGATTTTTAGCCTCCAACTTTCTACTTGAAATTAAATAGATTTTACATTATGCGTATCAAATGAAAGTTTTTACTGAGAACCTGAACGTAGTGTAAGTTTTTTCGATATCTCAATCCGTTTCGGTGATATAAAAAAAACATTAATACAATTTGTCTGAACTTTACTTACTTGAATAACTAAATATTACTCATACGTCGTGTATGACTTATGCAGAATTTCAAGATATACACACTTATTTTAGCTATAAAACATATTGTTACGTAATAAACTAAAATAATTTTGAAGTTCCAAGTTCCTTTTCTCGTGAATACGTTTTTTCAATACTCTTGTAAAGAATCCTGTTGTCCTTATACAAATTCAAAGGTGTAACTTTGACAAACAGTCCTTTATATATGGGCATAATATTAAAGTTGTGTAATTTTCAAAGCCTTGATAGACATTTTTGCGACCTTAGTATAAGGTGATAGATACAAATTTAATGAAAATTCGGCATGGGTTACCGTTATCATAGAATAATAAAATATCGCACACATGCTATTTAGATAAAAACGCACCGATAAAGAGGGTATGCAAAACAAATTTCGAACCAAAATTTTTTTTCATATATTTTTGGGAAGCTCTAATTTATGTACATTCCACAAATCCTCGAACATAATTAAGTCTATAAGTAGTCTTGCGGAAATTTTGCGGGTGTTTTAAGCAGCTTATTTTTTACATATGTATAGGTGTGTGTTGAGTTGTATGTATAGGTATAGGCTGCTACATGTTTCGTAAATGCGATAAGATAATATGTAGCAATTGTAATTCAAACATATTTCATATTTGCGCATTCGCTGGATAAAAAAACATTTGTGTAGTGGTTTTAATAAAAAAAAACTAAATTAAAAAATAAAATAAAATAAAATAATATAAAATAAAATAAAATAAAATGAAGTAAAATAAAATAAAATAAAATAAGATTAAATAATATAAAATAAAACAAAATAAAATAAAATAAAATAAAATAAAATAAAATAAAATAAAATAAAATAAAATAAAATAAAATAAAATAAAATAAAATAAAATAAAATAAAATAAAATAAAATAAAATAAAATAAAATAAAATAAAATAAAATAAAATAAAATAAAATAAAGTAAAATAAAATAAAATAAAATAAAATAAAATAAAATAAAATAAAATAAAATAAAATAAAATAAAATAAAATAAAATAAAATAAAATAAAATAAAATAAAATAAAATAAAATAAATAAAATAAAATAAAATAAAATAAAATAAAATAAAATAAAATAAAATAAAATAAAATAAAATAAAATAAAATAAAATAAAATAAAATAAAATAAAATAAAATAAAATAAAATAAAATAAAATAAAATAAAATAAAATAAAATTAAAATAATTTTAAAAAATCAAATTTAGTATTCAAACTACTGGACGCACTGTAGTTATAATAATGTCCATGTTGGCGGAAGATTTAATTCAAATTCATTATGATACATACTTTTATTATTTTAAAACAAATATGAGCTATATATGGTAGCATTTTGTAAATAAAAGCTATTACACTAAAACAAGTACTAATCGAATCCCTTTTCTATTTTCTTGCAGGTAAGGAAATACGTCATCATATCATTTACACATGCACATGCAGCTAAAAAAAATAATTGAAATAACAACGCCTAAAACTATGCTATGATTACCGATCATGGTATGAAAAAATAATTCTCTCTTTTACGGAACGTAGGTAATGTTTAACAAGGTATTTTATAAAAGTTAAGAAAGATCGATATTTTTGCTTGCAATGCAAAAGAAATAAAAAAAGAAAAATATTTTCTATAAACATTGCTAAGACTTTAGAAACATATTTTTAGGCTATGCAAATATTGCATTTAAAGCTTTTACACACTTGATTGTGCCACTTTTGTAAAGCATTTCGCAAGCGGCAGGTGTGCGCGCCAAACACACAAAAGTAGGATTAATTCTACAATTTTAAGCCGTCAATATACATATGTACATGCGTACGCATGTATGTATGTGTTTGCATTAAACTTTCATGCATATTCAATGGCGCTCACACAAAGAACAAAATAAAAAAGGCATAGCAAAGGAATGAGACAAAAAATCCAACATCAAAAAGTTAAGCATTGAAATTTTATGACTTTCTTTTGCGGTTAACTTTACCACTAACGTCCTTCTTTTTTGTGTTCTTGTGGTGGCACAGCTGGTCGTACACGCATTTCGAGTGTCATATACGGCCTTGAGCAACGTAAAGAAAGGCAAAAAAGAAATTATGCCCTGAATGCACAGTAGCTAACGACACGACAACAACAACAACACTGTGAACGACTGCAACAGCAACCAAACACAAACCATAAGCTTTCACATGCTTGACTCACATGAATAAATGCAATGTTTTCTTATCTGGATTATGCATATGGCAGGTCAAGTGAAGTACACCACAAAAAAGGATAAAGAGAGATATTTTTTCTCTTTTTTCTACAAAGGAGGGAAGTCCTTACATTTGAAAAAAAAAATGGAAATATGAGATAGTCTTTCTGTAAATAAAAAAAAGCTTAAGTGCTTTTCGTATAATTATTTTGGTAGTGAATGCAGCAGCAAACGTACTGAAGGACACTTGAAATACGTAAACGATAAGAGCGATACGAATTCGGTTAAATGAAACGTTGCTATGGTGCGCAAAGTACTTTGAAAATTAAGCTTTGATGTTTTAAGTTGAAGCTTTATAGCTTTTTGGGGCAAACATGTTGCCAAGCTCACTAACCAAGAACCAGCTTCATGTGTAAGTCGATTTTCGGAGTATTTGAAGTGATCCTAAATAAATACGTCCTGCATGCTGCCTGCTTCCTTGAAAAGAAACCTACATTATTATTTTAGACCTTTCTGAAATATTTAAACCGAGTCTGTCGGCTTCGAACAAATTAACCAATGAAAACTATACAAGAAACCTGAGAAGATCTAAAGATCCAAGTTACTAAGCTCCGAGAGGCTCCCAAAGAGGGGCTGCCCTAGAAATTTCATTCTGCTTCGACAGCGCCCTAGACAACTGCACATCAGGCTCTGTACCGCCTCTTACGCTCTTGAATGTTTAGAACTACGGCACGAGGTATTGTGTTACAGACCCATCCGTAATTCATGCACCCCAATAGTTCAATGGCCAGTAACCACCGCAACTAATTTAAAAAGCTCCCTTAAGCTAAGCCATTGCTGAGAGATCGGGATCTTCTTCTCCTCTGAGACATCAAGAGCCTTAGATTTGGTTTCCTTGAGAAAGAGATCTATCGGTGGCGTTTAGCATATCAAGATCAAGTAGCTCGCTGAACTAAAATTTTGCTCACCTAATACAAATCGATTGCCCTTCCCCCACCAGTTAAACCCTTAGGCTAAGATCGGTCAAATATCGGCTTTGAAAATCTGGTGAGTTCTGGGCCCAGACTACACTGTCTTAGCATTACTTTAAGGGCATGCAGACCTCCATATGCCCACTTGACTCCATGCTTTATGCTAAGCGTCCAGTTAGTTCATCTTAGGAGTCAAAATGACGCCTATTATCAGAAATAAGCAACTCTTGACCATATGGAGTAGGTAGATTGAAAGTCCGTAGCGCTCCCTGCATGATTGCACTGATCACCCCAGAGCACGAAAATAAAAGTTGCGTGTTGTGTTGACGAAGTATGCTCTCTATAATACAAAGCTAGAGTACTAGAGTCAAACTATTTCTCCAAGGAGTCCGCCTCCACGGGTGTTCTGTGTTATCACTGGCTACCACCTTGGCTCTTATCACTTTTGACTGTTTTACTATATAGTTCTTGATATCAAGGATAGAGTGCAAGTCTTCTATCGCCTTCAGTCTTATATTGTAGAAGGCGCCCTCAAAGTCCAATAATGCAGCCATAACTGAACTGTTTTCTCTCAAGGAATGCTTCCATATTGACTCTACCTCGTTAAGAGTTGTCTATGTCGATCGGCTCTTAAGATATACATGCTGAGCTGCTGACAACCCTCAGCTATCCAATTTCTTTAGAATATGAACGTCCGGGGTCTTTCGACGATTTTTACCCCCTTTTGGAAAGAAAAACTCCCTCTTCATTTTAAAGGTACATATATGGTGGATAGGAAGCTCCAGCATAGAAGGTTTTCCTATCGACACCCGAATTCGGCAGCAGAGTAAGGGGGAGACCTCGACTGAGATGGAAACAAAAAGTGGAGGATGTATTCAGCTCCCTTGGTGTTTCCAATTGGCGTCAGTTGTTGATAGGCCTGGTTAACTTTTTCCCCTACAGACGACGCACTAGATTTTTCCTTTAAGAGAGTTTTACCAGTACGAACAAGAAGCATTCCACGATTCCCTCCCAACCCGATTTTTTATAGCACATGAAGCTACCAATTTCCAGCGAACGGCTCAGGTTGAATAGTCTTCGAGACACTTTGCTGAGTCTGAAAAGGTCCTTAGACCGCCAGCGGTGATATTCCTTTTTTCTAATACTGGTTGGCCTTAAAGCAGAGCCGATGTTGAATAGAGCTTATAGAAGTTTCTTAAAGCTTTCACAGCAATAAATTTCCAAATAAATGTGTCAGTAAGGCAACCAATGCTTTAACCCCTATCTGCCGTTCGCCCAAACAACTAAATACACAAACATTTCAATATTGTGTTTCAAATGAACACACATACCAACACATCTACCAACAAAACTACAATCCCCCTTTAGCTTTGTCCTGAAACACTTATCGCACTTGCCGCTCGTGTTTCGTATTGCCAGTTGTCATTTGCCATGTGCTGCACCTGCAACGGTGATTCAACTCAAAGCACAACTTCACACAGCACAAAATAGTAAAATACAACTCGACAGCTGCACTGAACTCGACACGATAACACAGTTCTTATAGAATGCTTTTACCTCTCTAGGTACTTCTCTTGACTGTTGTTAACATTATTTTTATTGTTGTTGTTGTTGTTATTATGCTGCTGCTGTTTTTGTCATTGCTGACATTTGAATCGTTTTAATTTTGTCTCCCCTGCTATTGTTGGTGTTTTTTTTTGATGTTGTTTTTGTTTTTGTCATTGTATTGTTCTTGTTGGTGTTATTGTTAATGCTGTCAGTGTAATGTCGCTATGTCGAGTGGTTCAACATTTGACATGACCACTTATTCGCCATCCAAATTGTTGTCCAAAATGACAAAAACAATAACAAACTTACTCAAGTCAAATGCCGCTTGCAGGGTAAGAATGGTAGAGTGAAAACAAGGGAATATAAGTAAAACCTACCCTGTAGGGAGATCTATAGGTAAGACTGAGTTAGCTGATTTTCTTAGAACGGTTCATACCCCAGACATGTCAACTCAATCTAGAGTGAACCTCTGCTTAGAAAAACCAGCCAAACTATTTTTAGTTCCTAAGCCCTTTTATGCCAACTGCGCCAAAATAAATCCATAGACTGAGAAGCAACCGTATATTTTGGAACTGTAGTCAGACTCGGAACCACTCTGCAATGCTTAGCGTTTCATATTTTCCATAAAAGCCTTCGATCTGATTTTTATACCATTCATGAAGATTCATGAAGATGTAATGGTATTTTAACTTTGGTCCGATGTTTGTAAGTATGAAAAGAAGAAGAGATGGACACATCAATAAGAATAGCGAAGTGATCAGGATGACAAGATGAGTAGATTTATCCATGTCGGTCTGTATATTTGAACGCAAACTAGTCCCTCAGTTTTTGAGATATTTGGCTGAAATTCGGTTAGCGGCCACCATTTTCTAATATAGAAATCATTTGTCGGTACCAGCAAGATCGGACCGATATTACATACAGCTCCCATACAATCGATTGTTCCGATAAATGTACTTTGGGCTATAACTTCTGTAATTAGATAGGTGGGAGCGTGAAATTTCGTAACTATTGCTCTTTTAGAATGTGGAATGTCGATGTTAAAAATTAATGAGATTGGACCAATATAACACATCGCCTCCATATAATCGATATTTCCGATAATTTCGGCATGAGCTTATGTTAAATTCACACAGGCTGTACTGGGACCAAACAGTGAAAATCGTGAAGCTTATTCATGAAAGGTATATAGCCTTCGGCACAGCCGAAGACAGCTTTCCTTACTTGTTTTTTTTTTCACTGAGTGTTTGACAGATATTGGGGCGCCTCTAACAGAACTTGAGCTTTTTCCTACAGGGTATTTGCATAATTCGAGTATGTAAATTTATATAACATAAAATATATAAATATTTCGTTGAATAAAGCTGTTGATACTGATAAGGCCACACTCGACCTAAATTCTCAAAAGTTACTGCATTCACAAACGTGAACATACTCACACATACAAGCTTTAACAAAATATTTGTATGAGCTACATACATGCAAACAATTATTTTGCAATCTTAACTCTATTGTAATGGACCCACAAAATACCATTAACCATACACTGAAAGCTAAACAATGCAGGTGGTTATTGTTCACTTGATCCATATAAATTTGTTTGTATGCTTACTCTGGCAACAGCTTATATCCAGTAGACAAAACAGGAGCTGGTGTAGTTAAAGTCGAACACACGACAACTCTACCAACATTAGGGATAAAGCGCCCGAAGTCCTTGCCTAGTACTGGAAGCTAATATGTGTATGCCTTATTCTTTAGCAATCTAGGCAGGTTATTGAGATTTAGAAATATGTCCGTCGCTCGCTTGCCAGAAGCATCAATGTACCAATTTTTCAGATTAGAGTTAACAGGCTCACGTGATTAACCTCTCCTTTCTCTACGATTCACGAAAATTATGGGTTTCCAAGTAAAAAGACCCTCGGAATTTTGCCAGAAAAACAAACCTGCTACATATTCATGTTTCTGGCACAACAAAAATGTTTATAAACTGATTTTTAAATTTTTTTTTAATTTTTGGTTTCCCAGAAACATGAATGTGTAGCAATCTTTTTATGTATACGCCATGTTATCCCCTGTCACAATCACTATTCTGGCAAAACGAAAACTGTAAAAAATTTAAAAATTTAGTTACATTTTCGTTGCGCCAGAACCATGAATGTGTAGCATATTCGTGTTTTTTCGAGGGTTATCATCCGATGTCACCCTTTCTCAATACCAACCTACCTTGGCCAAATGTAACCTGGATACCAAATTTCATATCTCAATTTTTACTCAAGTTATCGCGTACACGGACAAACGAACAGACAGGCGGACATGGCTTAATAAACACTTTTTTTAACCCTCAAAACTTTCATATTTGGAACTCTATATCTATCTCGGATATTTTGTGCCGTTACGTAGTACCGTTATGTGTACAAAATTATAATACCCTTGTACTAGTACTAGTACGCCGGGTATAAAAAGGGGATTTTCCACCTGGTTCCACAATTTGGCCATGTATTTGAAATTCTGTGTAAGCAGTTTTGTATGCTTGACTTTTAGCGTTTTCTTTTCTCCGCGAAAGTGTTGCCATTTCGTAGAGGAACATATTTATCATTTTAACTTCGCCCTGTGAAATTGCTGCATACTAAAAATTTTCAGTGTCACCCTGCATGTCTTCAGAAGAAGAAAACACTGCCGCCATATGAAATGTCAAAATTGGATATGCCTATCGGTGCTGCTTTATCGTGGCTGATATACATGTGTTAGAAAGTGACAGATAGTATACTGTTTTTGTTTGTTATTGCCATTTATCTGGACAAATAATCGCACCGTCTACGACAGCTAGGGCAAGAAATTTTGCCTTTTTGCATTTCTATAGGGGAGGGTGGTTGAAAAAAGATAATGATGCTCTCTATGAAGGTAATGCCCATTTTACAACAGAACATGGCTTTTAGCGGGCATGCGGCGAGGGTGACATTTTCCTGCAGAAAAGAAAATGCTATTTGATTTGGTTAAAGAAAGCCCTATCGAAATTTCAATATATTTTCAGCTGAGAGAGCACCTTGTTCAAAAAAAAAATTCTATAATATGGTGTTCTACAATCAAATCTGAGGGAGGAGGTGGGTAGGAGGGTGTTCTTCCATTCAACCATCGCTATATACATTAGGGTGGTCCTTATAATCAAATGTAGTATTTTTTCCAGGCACACCCCATAGATCGGTTGCCCCACGGTCAACTATATCGAAGAAAACATTTTATTCCGATTGGAGATGGTTTAGGCATGGCGAAGGGGGGTCAGAGTACAGATTGCTCTATGCAGACTCAAAAAATAAAAGTGATTTTTCTTTTTATCTAATACTCGAAATCGGTAGCCCAATGGTCGGAGATAACACATAAAAAATCTGGTTCGGCTTGGAAACGCTTAAGGCTTGTCGCAAGGGAGTTAAAGTTCAGACCATACCATGGAGACTCAAAAAATGTAAGTAAATTAGTTTTTTATCTAATACTTGGAATCGATAGGACTATCGTGGGAGATAGCACATACAAAATTTGGTTCCGTTTGAAACACTTGAGGCATGTCGAAGGGGCTAAAGTTCCGACTACCTTGCGATCAGATTTTGCATGTGATATCTCCGACCATAGTGCTACCGATTTCAAGTAATAGGTAAAAAGAAAAATCACTTTTTAAGCTTTTGCATAGATTTTATCGCAGGCCTTTGGCGGTAGGAGTGAAATGAAAAAAATTTTTTATGTTAAAAGAGTTCGCTTTAACGGACTTTTTTCAATGTTAAACGGTTCGGCGTTAGCAACATAACTTGACAAAAATAAATATAATGGTTGCCTACATTTAGGCGTATGACGTTGGCAGCAGGCCGATTACATAAAATTGGAGCTATACACTACATAAAATAGGTTGTTGACTATTTTTAGGCTATACTGTTAACAGGCTAAGGCTGTACTGCTCTAAAGTCATAAATATGCTCATTGAGTTTTCATAAATATTATAATTGCATAAATTGATAAAAAGTGATATGCAAATCTGAACTTTGACCAACCTGCGACACGCCCAAACCATCTCCAAGCGGGATAAATATTTGTGTGTGGTATCTTCGGCTATATTACTATCGATTTAGGGGTTCATCCTTTGGAAATCTGATGATAAGATTGTCTCCACCGTAATGTACATATATAAACCTCGAAAAAAGTACATTAAATTTTGTCTTGTCACACAGTGTAATTAAATAATTTTCTATTAAAAAGCGCTAAATGCTAACTAATTATTTTCTATATATTTTTCAAACACGCAAAACAGATGCTGCCGGCGGTAAATTGTTGTTTTACATTTAATTATATGTATTTAATATGTATTATATTAGCAAACATAGAGCACATTTTAACATAATTTTTTTATAACTTAATTTTAAATATTTACATACATTTTTTTCTCTCTCTTATACTAACATGCTAATTTTTTGCAAACTATGCAAGGTTTTTCAAATTATGCTTTTTATAAGCTTTGCTTTTTTAGTTGTATTATGACATGTTTTTTTTGTATTTTTTTTGTATTTTTTTTTGTATTTTTTTTTGTATTTTTTTTTGTATTTTTTTTTGTATTTTTTTTTTGTATTTTTTTTGTATTTTTTTTGTATTTTTTTTTTTTGCAAAAAAAATTGTTTGTAACAAAATTACATAGTTGATGACAATAAATATTTAATTGTGTTGAAGTGAAAAAATATGCAAAAAAATTTCTTTCTAATTTTGTACAGAAATGCATAATTAATTAATGACAATTTAAAAATTCTATTATTTTCCACTTAAATTCATTAAAAAGTGGCATTTGAATTTTTTTTTATTTTTTTCTCATATTTTCCTTTCAACTTTTAAATATTAAATATTTTTTTTTTAGTTCAATTTTGCATTGTTATTTCAGTTTTTTTGGCACAAAACACAAAAAACAAACAAAAGCGCACAAATCAACAACTAACTCAAAAAAAATGTTAAGCAATCAGAATTAAATGAATAATCCAAGTATTTATGTTGTTTATTATTAAATATAATTTGCATTTTAAATGGATTGAATCAATTTTCAATTTATAACTTACACGCATACATACATACATATATATTAAATTATTTACATGCATAACAAATATCTGCATATGTATTTACATATATATTATATTTAGAATATCTACATTTACATTTTTTTCCCCTCCACACACAACTTAAACGCTAAGTGAAATGCAATGATTTAACAATGCTATTAATTAAATATTTGCATATTCAAAAAAATCAACAACAACAAAATTATATAAAATACCAGATGAAGTAAATTTATATTTCGCTGCTGCACTACAAAATGTACTGCAACGCATAAAATTCACGAAAGATTTTTTTTTTTTTGAAGAGTTAGGCGCCTATTTGTAAACAAAAGCACGCAAACACAGATTTATACGCAACCATTTAGGCGTTATGTTTGTTTAGATCAGGCCAAGGCAGCTAGTGAGGCAATTGTCCAAAAATCTGAGAACCAAATTTACACAGATTTTTACGCTCTTTGCTTGGCCTCTCGCACAATGAAATGGTTGCTGCGCTTGTGGGAGTGCACTCACTTGCAAGCAACGATTCAACAACATACGCTGCTGCTAAGGTACTTGCTAGCGAAAGACGGAGAAAAGAGAGATAACATAATTTGATTGGTGCGATGATGGCTCTGTCACTAATACACACTCTTTTTCCATTCTGCCGAGTCCTGGCTTAGATACCAATATAATATGAAAATATTTTAAGTGAAATATATTTGTTCAGCACTACACTATTATTTGCAGTGAGTATGTGAAAAAATATGATTTAACTATTGTAGAATGTATAGGTACTCATTTTTTATTTGCATAAACTATGCGCTAAATTATTTAACATTAATTAATACATTAAGGAGCCTTATAATTAACGTATTAGCTAATATTTGCAGACAATGTGAAATATATAATTTTATTTAAGACTTTTTTTACCGGAAATAGTTGGCAAATTTTTAATTTTCTTCTTTAAAATTTATTTAGGTTAGGTTAGGTTCAAGTGGCTGCCGCAGAGGCACACTTAGGCCAGTTTTGAAAGGCACTCGGCCATATGGAAAATCCCTGAGTTGTTGGGATTTTCCACATAACAGAATCCCGGGACTGACACTCCTAAACCGACGCCGTTACTCCTCCTCGAACCACTTAGATGACTTTGTGAAGGCCATCAAGTCCTTTATGTCCAGCTTCGCTATCTGGAGTAGGCTATCCAGGAAGGGAACTCCTAAAAAGCGCATTCTCGCCCCGCTTAAAGCCGGGCAGTTGCAGATGAGATGCTTCACCGTTTCTTCCCCTCATCATCTTTGCAGCTCCTACAGCATCATCGGTAGGACACACCTAGTCTCTCTGCGTGCCTACCAATAAGGCAGTGCCAAGGTCAAACACCTATTAATATGGAGATTTCTCTTCTCCTTAGGGCATAAATTTGTCTTGATCTTTTATGATCCCATTTTGGTCAGGTTTGTTTGGATGTCCGGCACCCTGGGGATTGTTGCCACATTGCGTTGCCTTGACGGTGTGTGTACTCCTTCAGCATTAGCTTGCATGTGCAAACGGCATACCTAAGCGCTCTTCATCCCGAAGAACCTGTTTCGTCGTACCCTGCCTGGCAAGTTCGTCTGCCTTACAGTTTCCCTCAATGTCCCTGTGTCCCGGGACCCATGTGAGGCTCACGCGGTACTGTTGCGCCATCTCTTGAAGAGATCGACGACGGCTGAGCGTCAGTTCAGAGTTGAACCAATAATAGCCAAGAGCTTTGATGACCGCTTGGCTGTCGCTGAAAATAAGGATATCCTCGCCGATAGCGCGTTTACTTATCCAGGCCGCAGCATCCAAGATTGCTCATATTTCAGCCTAGAAGACACTGCAGTGATCAGGTAGTCTTAAGGAGAGCTCAAGGTTAAGATCCTTTGAATAAGCCACTCCTCCAACTCTGCCATCTAGCTTCAAGCCGTGAGTGTAAACAGAAATGCCGCCATTAGCAGCGGGGCACCGATCCGTTATCTCCCATTCCTCCCTGCTGGGCATGTTTGTTTTGAAGCAGCTATCTCAGACTGTTGTGGCCGCACATCGATCTGTGCTCAGAGGGAGAAAACTGTAAGATCCCATAATACTGGAGGGTCCAGTTGTGCTTAGTAGTAGTATGGATAGGTATGTTCTGGCTCACAATTTGAATTTCCCATACATCGGGGAGCAGTTTTGTAAATTCGGACCACGCTAATGCATTGATTTTTTAACATGTGTTTGTGTGTATTTTATTATTTGTAGTACATGTTTGTATGTATTTTATAAATCCGAGGAATAGTTTTGAGGGAAGACACCCCAATGCTTGCTTTTGTACATATATACCCAGCAAAAAAAATTAAGTGACTGATCTGTAAAGAAAGTGATCCGTGACTCATCCCTTTTGTCTATAGTAGGACTGATCTCGACTAGTACATTTCGAGTATAGTAGTGTTTAATCTATGAAAAGAGTAGTCCGCGACTCATCCCTTTTGTATATAGTATTACTGATCTCGACTAGTATATTTGGAGTATAGTAGTACTTCCAAATAGTATAGTAGTGACTGATCTATGAAGAGAGTGATCTATGTAGGACTGATCTCGACTAGTATATTTGGAGTATAGTAGTGATTGATCTATGAAGATATAATTTTACAACTCATCACATTTGCTGCAGGGTAAATTTATAAAACCTGAAATTTAATTGTTTGTGTTAGTGTAGTCTCAGAATGAGCTCTCTGATCTGCAGGATAAATTTATAAAACCTGAAATTTAATTGTTTGTGTTAGTGTAGTCTCAGAATGAGCTCTCTGATTGGTTGTTGTTTGTGGTGTGGTGGTGTTGGCGTTAACGTGAAAGAAAAGGCGATGTGTTGTATGTGTAGGTTTGTAGTGTATTTATGTGTTGATCATAAAATTTTTATCACGTTTTCCCCATTAAAACTATGATGGAAACCCAATTCCCCTCATTAAATTTTAATTACGTTTTCCCCAATAAAAGAACTAAAAGAACTAAGATTAGATCGTGGTTTTTTTTAATGTTTATGTGTTGATCATTAAATTTTAATCACGTTTTACCCAAAATCGTTTTCCCCCCATTAAAACTATGATGGAAACCCAATTCCCCTCATTAAATTTTAATTACGTTTTCCCCAATAAAAGAACTAAAAGAACTAAGATTAGATCGTGGTTTTTTTTAATGTTTATGTGTTGATCATTAAATTTTAATCACGTTTTACCCAAAATCGTTTTCCCCCCATTAAAACTATGATGGAAACCCAATTCCCCTCATTAAATTTTAATTACGTTTTCCCCAATAAAAGAACTAAAAGAACTAAGATTAGATCGTGGTTTTTTTTAATGTTTATGTGTTGATCATTAAATTTTAATCACGTTTTACCCAAAATCGTTTTCCCCCATTAAAACTATGATGGAAACCCTAATGGGTTTTTAATGTTTATGTGCTGATCATTAAATTTTAATTACGTTTTCCCCAATAAAAGAACTAAAAGAACTAAGATTAGATCGTGGTTTTTTTTAATGTTTATGTGTTGATCATTAAATTTTAATCACGTTTTACCCAAAATCGTTTTCCCCCCATTAAAACTATGATGGAAACCCAATTCCCCTCATTAAATTTTAATTACGTTTTCCCCAATAAAAGAACTAAAAGAACTAAGATTAGATCGTGATTTTTTTTTAATGTTTATGCGTTGATCATTAAATTTTGATCACGTTTTACCCAAATCGTTTTCCCCATTAAAACTATGAAGGAAACCCTAATGGTTTTTTAATGTTTATGTGCTGATCATTAAATTTTAATCACGTTTTCCCCAAATCGTTTTCCCACAATAAAAGAACTCTAAAGGAATCCCTAAGTTTGAATCGAGGGTTTCACTGGAAGTGAACAAAATGTATGTTGCTGTGAATAGAATCACACACTCACACAAACATATACTTACGTAATAGTGAATAAAACGAAGAGAAATTAGTGGAGGAGACAAAAATAAATACAATAAATTTTTAAATTTGTTTAGATTTTATTTTATTTATTATAAAAGAAGCTTATATAAAAATATAGATTCATCATCTATTTCAAGCTCTGCTATATTACAACCATTTACTTGAACGATGTATTGAGCGTCACAGGAAAGCGCATTATAAACCACATTAATGAACTTAATTGATGCCTTACATTTTGCAAAACCCATTCGATGTAATATATCCCGCACCTCACGATTGATGTAGAATTGTAGTGGCCGACTAGTCATCATTTTGTTTAACATTTTTTTGAAAATTATGGGATTTTCAAGCCAAAAATTTACAATCGGCACCGAGTCTGTAACTCGTTCACCGCAGCTATTAATGCCACAGATCTGGCGGAGTGGTAAATCAAACTCCAAACGTTTAAAGTACATTGTTATTATGGTAAGGATGTTAGATATTTCATCGACTATATATATTTTTTTTCAAGGATAGAATCACACAAGCATACACACACATACATACCATCCTATTCTTATGTAAGAGTGAAGAAGACTAATAGAAAAATGAGTAAGGGGAAAAATGTTTATTTTTAATGTGATCGAGGATAGAATCACACAAGCACACAATTATATACTTACGTAGCAGTGTAGAAAACCTAGAGAAATAAGTGGAGGATATCAAAAAATAAATACAAACAATTTTTTAATTTTTTTTTCAATTTATTCATTAATATGTATAAGGTCCATCCATTTTGTATATATATATATATTACTTCTCTTTATACGTAAGATACCATATTTTTCTAAATTATATCTAATCCTAAAGCAAGCTGACCTAGTATCAGGGTTGAATGACTGCATAACGAAGTCAAAAGTCCGAGGTAAAAGAACTTCCCCTGATGTTTGTGCAAAATCATCTTCCAAAAATTTTTTTAAATCGCTGTATAGAAAATTTACCAAAATTTCGTCAAAATTAGGATAGTTCACCCATAAAGTCCGCACGTTTAGCCTTCCAGCTTCGTCCTCACCCACATAGTATTCGATTCTCCTCCGAGTTGCGTTGAATTTTAATTGCATGTTGAAAATGTGATGACTTTTGAAAACCATCATTGTTTTTATATAATTTTGTCGACTTATATGCCTGTGTGTGTGTGTATATCTAGGTGTATGAAAACTGTTGAATATCTTCTAATTATCTTTTGTTTCATAAACGTTTATGGATTCAGTGTGTGTGTGTGTGTGTGTGACGACTGGAAACAATTGTTGAATACTCCTCAATTAACCTTTTAGCGGTTAGAAATTTTTGATAAAATAGTGTGCACATGTTGTTGGTGTGTTTGTATATATACATTCAAACTTATGCATTCCTGTAGTTGTTGGATGGAAACTAATGATTTCATATAACGACCAATCGCTGATTAGTTTATTGAAAAGTTGAATATGTTCTGTTTTAATGCAACAACTATTTATTTCTAAAAAGTATTTCAGTTCTTTTACTAACATTTTATTCTTAATTGTCAATAGTCGAATAAGTTTTTTTTTTTTTTTTTTTTAGAAATATCCTTTATCTACTATATTGATATCAAATATAAAATTTTTTAAATCAATATTTTCCTTATCATCATCCAAATAGTGCTTATATAAATTTATAACTTTAGATATATAGTTATAACGGCGTTCAATAATATAACAATTACATGTGTCAGGTCCTGTTTCTATATTAATTATATTCCAAGGACAGTTGTTGTAGTGTATTCCATACACAGATTTTACAAACGCTTCATTTTCTACAGTTTCAATTAAAACAGATGTATTTTGTGTAAGCAAACACCGATGGCAACCTTGCCATAATGCAACTCTTCATAGAAACGAAGCCAAAGATTCAAAGCAACCGACAGTTGATCAGCATTCAGTAGTCGAGTTAAAACAGTCGAGTCGTCGTGTCGTGTTCATAAGCCGGTAGCATGAGCTGTCCCCGTGAAGCTGTAGTTAGCCGAATGAAATATTCATACATTAATATTTTCGTTTTCTAATATTTAAAATACTTTAATTAAATACATTTTCTAATACTTTGTTATATAAATTAACTAATCAATCATTAAACCATTATATGAAGTTATGTGTGTGTGTGTAACTTAATTTGTTTGGAACGTCCTGACCGCTAACCCCCACCCGGCCATGCCTTTCATTTGTATAGCCTTTCTATGATGGTCTAATATATATTTATAATTATTTTTTAAAAATTCTTCAATTTCATCTCTTTTCATCCTTATTTTATTTCTTTAAGAACTGTTTATCAAGTAAGAGAACTTTTTTCAATCAACTCCAAAATGTAACTAAATGTCTTTACTAAAATGTATATATATATATATATATATATATATATATATATATATATGTTTGTAAGGTGCTTAGTTTGATGACCTTTTCATATAAGAAGTGCGCACTTCGGCTACTTCTGGCTACTTCGATGACCGTCACCATTAGCTTTTTATGTAAAGTGCGCAGTTTGGTGACAGTCATCAAAAATCAAATCGAAGGATAAAGTGAGTTGTTTGGTGACGGTTATCAAACTATCCACTTTACCTTAGATGACGTGTTTGGTGACGGTTATCAAACAAAGCACTTTAGCTTAAAGTGAATAGTTTGATGACACTTCACCTATTGCTGTTCCGTGACCGTCATCAAAGTGCCCACCGTTCCTTTTAGAAAAGAAAAACAAGTAAGGACCGGCTGTTTTCTGCTGTTTTCGGCTGTTTCATGAAGTAGATAATTTTTATTTGAGGAAAAAGTAATTTCATATAAAAATCCTCGTATCTGAACGATCGGTTGTAGAGGATATATATATATATATATACATATATATAAGAAAGTTTAAACGCTCATAACTCAAGAACGCCTGCAGCGATTTGGATGATTGACACCAATTCAGATTGTTCTCTGGCCAGAATAGGAGAATATCCTAAAAAATTCCCGAAAAATCCTGCGGGACATGAATGGCAGCACCCATCAGTTTTGTCATATTTTCTTAAAGAATGTGATGGTAAATCTGATATTCATACCCAGCAAACATGGCTCAACTTTTTCTCAAACCTTTGAAAAACTGTACAGTTATCAAGTTGATATCCACACAACTCTGCAATTTTTCTCCAACCTTAGAAATATTTTGATAACTTTGTAGTTCTTAAGTTTATATCCAACATGATTCTCCAAGTATTCTCCAGTTTTGAGCTATTTTGATAATTGAATAGTTCTCAAGTTGATACCCAACATCATTCTCCAAGTATTCTCTAACCTTTGAGTTATTTTGATAACTTTATTGTTCTCAAGTTGATATCCAACATATTATTCAAGCTCCAGCTTTTAATACTCAAATTAAATTTTATTAAATTAATTAAAGAGCTTATACTGAAATTTGTGTAAATAAACATTTAATGTCAACTAGTTAATGGCGTTTTAAATTATAAAACTCGTGGTTTATATTTTTCGATATTTATATTCAAAGTCGCATTCATACCCTTGAGTCCAATTAGAGAATCTCCTTTGAACCGCCCCAAGTGGCAACACCCACACATATTGTCTATAATGCCAAATTTATCCAAATCGATCGAGCGGTTCCCGAGATATAAGGAAAAATTAATAAAATGCCGCCTGGCAACGCTAGGTGGCAACCCTGCTTGAGATTTACATATTTGGAATACGGTCGAAGATACCTTTCATTTGATACCCATATTGGCATATCTTGCCCAATATTTAAAAACAAATTTGAAATAGGTGGCAACCCTGTGAACCATCCCAAGTGGCAACACCCACGCATATAATCTTAGAATAAATCATACAATCTATAATGCAAAACTTTATCCACTTCGGTCAAGAGGTTCCAGAGATATCAATTAAAATAGATAAAATGCGGTTAGATGGCAACCCTAGGTGGCAACTCTTCTTGAGATTTACATATTTGGAATACGGTCGGACCTGGAGTTAAATCGGAGATCGGACCTGGAGTTAAATCCCCCTCCCAACTGGCATCAGAATACCCCTGGGGCGGGCAAACTAAGCTTTGCTGAGGTAACCAAGGACAGGATTGACCGAGGCAATGACCGTCTGGCCATCCCCAAGCACAGGTGGCGTTACGTGCGAAATGAACTCGGCAACATTCTTATCAACGTTGCACCGGAGTTTCCGGGTAGTTCGGCGCGAGTAACGGATGCGGGTTGGCACCAGGTCAGATTAAATTACTCGCATGCGAGGATGCAAAAACTGTAGCACTGTACAAGGCAGCAGCTGCTAAACTGGGTGAAGTCTACAAGGGCGCAAAGAACGAGGTCGTCGACTGGAAGGAAATTCCAGCTCGTCCAAGGGCAAGGACATGGATTTCGGCCATCCCTGACGAACCCGAGAGAACTCTCGGGATGCTACGGCTAATGAATCCGTCCCTCCCAACGCATGACTGGAGTGTCAGTCTGGTCGGGGATGCGGTAGGGCCCGACAGACAGGTGGTGTTCACCATGAATAAAGAGTCAATCGAGCCCCTTAAAAGGTGCAATGGCCTAGTACACTACAGCGTAGGCCAGATCGTTATCCACGTATATCGTGGTGATGCTCAGCGCGCTGCCTTCTCGGCTGCTCCGGGGGAACCGGAAAACGAATTACCAGAAGAGGAAGCGGAGGATTCCGATGCGGAAAGCATGTTATCCGCCACGTCCCTTGGCGATAGTGCTGTGATCAACTCGGAGATGGACGACAGCTACAGAACGATTAAGTCCTCGACGTCACTGTGGTAGCAGCCAACGCTGAGCGATTAACATCTAACGCTGCAGACAGCAGGACTCCCGCAACGCCATATCGGGCAGTTAATCGGAACAACTCGTCGTTGATAGGCAACCTCCGGGATGGGGCAAACCTCGACGATATGGGGACGGCAGGGAAGTCTGTGCGCTCTCATGTTGGTGGTGCTTCAGATTAATCTGCACAAATCTGAAGTGGCCTCGGCTGCTTTAAGTAGTCGTCTTTCTAAAGTCGACGTGGATGTGGTCCTCATCCAAGAACCCTGGGTCAATAGCTCGAGAATCTGCGGATTGGGGACTAAGGGCTTCAAGCTCATTCGAGCCAGCGAGGAGAGCAAAGTCAGAACGTGTATTTTGGTCAAGTCTGAGTTGAACTCCTTTCTTCTACCTAACTACACCAATGGTGATATTACCGCTATCAGTCTAACGGTCGACAGCACCCGCCTGACGGTGGCGTCGGTCTATATGCCCTACGACGCCGAAGAACCCCCACCACAAACGGAGGTGAAAGACCTGGTGTAAAATTTCTGCACGGGTAATCTTATGATTGGAGCGGACGCTAATGCTCACCATGTCCAATGGGGGAGCTCCAACATCAATGCCAGGGGCGAGTCTTTTATCACTAAGACCCGCAGGGAGGTCATAGACCTCACTATCTGTAGTGAAGGCGCTTATGAGTGGGTCAGAAATTGTGGCATACGCAGAAGATTTAGGTGTTGCATTCAGAGGCAAGTTCCCACAAACTCTGTGTGACCTGATGCAAGTAGCATTGCGAGAAGTTTCGACGTGGTCCTCTCGCTGCGGACTTAGTATCAACCCCGGGAAAGTGGAACTTGTCCTCTTCACCAACCGGTACAAAATACCGCCACTAAGCCTACCAGAACTAGATGACACGCGCCTGGGCTTGTCGGATAACGCCAAGTTTCTAGGCATAGTTCTGGACAGGAAATTGAATTGGAGGGAGAATGTTCTTCAGCACCAGAAGAAAATGGGGGCTCAGGGGGGCTCAGCCCTAGAGTATGCAGTTGGATCTATACGGCCATCATTCGCCCAATCATGCTGTATGGAGTCGTCGTATGGTGGCCTGCGCTGAGCAAGGCAACATACCTGAATCTGTTGCGGAAAGTCCATAGATCCAATATGATATGTATAAGCGGTGCGCTAAGGACAACGCCCGAAGAAGCCCTCCAGGTCATTCTGCGCATTTTGCCACTTGATCTGGAAGGGTTTCGGTCAGCGGCGGCATCAGCTCTGCGCCTAAGGGAAACCTCCAGTTGGGGTGCGGGTACTATTGGACTCTCCAGTATTCTGGAATATTACAGATTTCTCCCTCTAAGCACAGATCGTTGTGCGACCACTACAGTCGGGGATAGCTGTTTCAAAATAAACATTCCCAGTAGGGAAGACTGGGAGAGGACGGATTGGTGTCCCGAAACAAATGGTGGCACTTCCATATACACCGACGGCTCGAAGTTGGGCGGCAGAGTTGGAGGAAGGGTTTATTCAAGGGATTTGGACCTTGAGCTCTCCTTCAGACTACCTGATCATTGTAGAGTCTTCCAGGCGGAAGTTTCGGCAATCCTGGACGCCGCGGCCTGGTTAAGCAAACGTGTTATCGGAGAAGATATCGCTATTTTCAGCGATAGCCAACCGGCTATCAAATCCCTTGGCTCATGCACGTTCAACTCTGAACTGACGCTCAGCTGTCGTCGATCTCTTCAGGAGATGGCCCAACAGAACCGCGTAAACCTCATATGGGTCCCGGGACATTGAGGGAAACTGTAAGGTAGACGAGCTTACCAGGCAGGGCACGACCAAGCAGGTTCTTCAGGATAAAGAGCGCTTAGGTATGCCGTTTGCCACATGCAAACTAATCCTGAAGGAGCACACACTCCGTCAAGCCAACGAAAGACTGCTGCAATCCCCAGGGTGTCGGTTATCTAAGAAAACCTGGCCAAAATGGGATCTTAAAAGGTCTAGACGCATTTATGCCCTAACTAGGAGGGAAATCTCCTTATTGATAGGGGTATTAACCGGTCATTGCCTCATTAGTAGGCATGCAGAAAGGCTAGGTGTGACCTACCGACGATGCTGCAGGAGTTGCAAAGATGATGAGGAGGAGGAAACAGTGGAGCACCTCATCTGCAACTGTCCGGCTTTAAGCGGCGCGAGAACGTGCTTTTTGGGAGTTCCCTTCCTGGAAAGCCTAAGACAGATCGCGGAACTGGATATAAAGGACTTGATGGCCTTCATAAAGTCATCTAAGTGGTTCGAGGAGGAATAACGGTGTCGGTTTAGGAGTGTCAGTCCCGGGATTCTGCTATGTGGAAAATCCCAACAACTCTGGGATTTTCCATATGGCTGGGTCCCGAGACTGACTTTCCTTGTGTTGGTGGTATCACAACGGGCCTTTCAAAACTGGCCTTAGTGTGCCTCTGCGGCAGCCGCTGGAACCTAACCTAACCTTGTCACCGACCAAGTCCACGACGACATTGTTCACGAAATGGAATATACAGATGAGCCTGGAGCTGGACGTCCACGTCGATGGTGTCACACTACCGACCGTCTTTTGTCCTAAAATCTTGGGAGTGACGTTCGACAACAGCCTCGCCTTTCATGTATATTTCAGTATTTTCTCGTAGAACACCTTTCTGCATTGGCCGCGCTTCAAAAAGATACCCCTTCCTTTCCTTTCCTTCTCCATTCCATCGCTTTCCTGTCCTTTCCCTTTCTTTTCTTTCTTTTTCGTTTACCTCCCTTTTCTTTCCTTGCCTTTCCTTTGCTCTCCGTTCCTATCCTTTACTATCCTTTCTTTCCCATTCTTTGCCTTTCGTGTCATTTCCTTTCCTGTCTTTTCCTTTATTTACCCTTCCCTTCCTTCACTCTCCTTTTCTTTCCTTTCCCTTTAGTACTTTCCTTTACTCTCCTTTCTTTTCTATTCCTTCCCTTCCCTTCCCTTTCCATTCCTTTCCTTTCCTTTCCTTTCCTTTCCTTTCCTTCCCTTCCCTTCCCTTCCCTTCCCTTCCCTTCAATCCCCTTCCCTTCCCTTCCTGTCCTTTCCTCTCTTTTCCCTTTCCTTTCCTTTTCCTTTCTTTTTTTATTTACCTTTCCCTTCCTTCACTCTCATTTCCTTTCCTTTCCCTTCCTTTCCTTTCCATTACATACCCGTCCCTTCCTCTCCTTTCCTTTCCCTTTATTACCTCTCCTTTACTCTCCTTTCTTTTCTACTCCTTTCCCTCCCCTTCAATTCCCTTCCCTTCCCTTCCCTTCCCTTCCCTTCCCTTCCCTTCCCTTCCCTTCCCTTCCCTTCCCTTCCATTCCCTTCCCTTCCCTTCCCCTCCCTTCCTTTCCCTTCCCTTCCCTTCCTGTCCTTTCTTCTCATTTCCCTTTACTTTTCTTTTCCTTTCCCTTACTTCAGTCTCATTTCCTTTCCTTTCCCCTCCATTCCTTTCCTTTCCCTTTATTACCTTTCCTTTCCTTTACTCTCCTTTCATTTCTATTCCTTTCACTTCTCTTACTTTCCCTTCCCTTCACGAAATCAATAGCTATATCTCAAATCTTTCCGGTTTCTTCACCGCACGCAATCTAACTTTGATTCCAAGCCAGGTAGAACCAATGTTGTGAAGCATTAAATTGATACCTGTGATGCGAGGCCAATCCGCCAAACTCCTCGAAGTGTTCCCTTGGCCAAACGCCAAGTGGTAAGAGAAATTATACAGGAAATGAGAGAGAGCGGTGTGATCGAACCATCAGCTAGTCCATGGATCTTACCGGTAGTGCTAGTGAAGAAAAAGGATGGAAAAATGCGGTTCTGCGTTGATTAATAAAAAAAGAAAAGGACAGCTATCCATTACCGAGAATTGACGATACTCTGGACTCACCATCTGGTACGAAATGGTTTTCTACACTGGACTTGAAAAGCGGCTATTGGCAAGTGGAGGTTAAAGATGAGGATAAGGAAAAGACAGCCTTAAGCGTTGGGGAGGGGCTGTGGCAAATTACGGTAATGCCCTTTGGACTATGAGAGACTAATGGATCAAGTATTGAAAGGACTGCATTTGCAAAACATGCTTGGTGTACCTGGACGACATCATCGTGCTGGGAAAAGGCTTTGAGGAACACCTTAAGAACTTGGAGGAAGTTTTCCAAAGGATAGCTGGCGTCGGTCTGAAATTAAGTCCCAAAAAGTGTGCATTGTTCAAGAAGGAAGTAAGTAACTTGGATCACAAGGCTACCACGGAGGGAATTTGCACGACCAAAGAGAAGATCGAAGCAGTAAAGGATTGGCCAAGACGGAAAAATTTACTGAGTTACGAAGTTTCTTTGGACTATGCACGTATTATCGCCGATTTGTACCGAATTTCGCCAGCGTAGCCAGTTGCCTTCATGAGTTGACCAGGAAGAATGTGTCATTTGATTGGAAGAGGGAACATGAAGCGGCTTTCCAAACCTTGAAAGAACGACTGTGCACAGCGCCAATGTTAGCGTATCCAATCCCAGGTTCAACATTTATTTTGGAGTTTTGTTACAGATTGTCGATGGGCAGGAGAAGGTAGTGGCGTACTATAGCCGCACAATAGGAAAACCCGAAAGGAACTATTGCGAAACACGAAGAGAACTGCTGGCATTGGTGGAGTGCATCAAACATTTCCACAAGTATCTCTATGGACAGCGACTCCACTTCAGGTCAGACCATGCAGCGTTGAAATGGCTCTTGCAGTTCCGTAATCCGGAAGGTCAATTGGCACGGTGGATAGAGCGTCTACAAAGTTATGACTTTTCCATAGACCATCGCAATGGCAGCAACACGGGAATGCTGATGCAATGTCCCGGCGACCATGTAACCTGGAATGCAAGCGTTGTTCGAAATTTTTGAAATTAACTCTGTAACTTCTTTTAATTAAATAAATCAGTCACTTCATTTGTATTAACAAACTTGATGTGTGGACATTAACCCCCACAGTATCTGAAAAATCTAAACTGCATTTTCAAGAGAAATAGTTGCTCTTTCAGAAGATATATGCAGGTTTAAATTATATGGGAGGAGCACCAAAGGAGCTGCAATCTCTCTGCTGGGGCTGGTAAACTATGGGCAATTGTCAAATCCGACAAAACTCTGTCGCCAATTATCTGAGTGATCGTCAGGCGTCGGTGCCTTTTTAGACCCAGAAGGGTTCCACATTATGGTGTCCTTTCCCAATTATTGTTTAACTTCTACATATCAAAGCTCCCTTCCCCACCAGAACGAGTCACCATCGTTTCCTACGCCGACGAATATACGATAATGAGCTAGTAGACGAAACCAATTGCTATCTCCCCAATCTTCCCGGATTCTTCACCGCACGCAATCTAACTTTGTCACTGACCAAGTCCACGACGACATTGTTCACGAAATGGAACGTCCAGTATTTTTTTCACGTAGAACATCTTCATTGGCCGCGCTTCAAAAATGTACCCCTTCCTTTCCTTTCCTTCTCCTTTCAATCGCTTTCTTTTTCTTTCATTTCTTTTTCGTTTACCTCCCTTTTCTTTCCTTACATTTCCTTTGCTCTCCCTTCCTATCCTTTACTTTCCTTTCTTTTCCATTCCTTGCCTTTCGTTTCATTTCCTTTCCTTTCCTTTACATCCTTTTCCTTTCCATCGCTTTCCTTTTCTTTCCTTTCCTTTTTGTTTACCTCCCTTTTCTTTTCTTACATTTCCTTTGCTCTTCCTTCCTATTCTTTACTTTCCTTTCTTTTCCATTCCTTGCCTTTCGTTTAATTTCCTTTACTTCCTTTTCCTTTCTTTTCCTTTATTTACCTTTCTCTTCCTTCACTCTCCTTTCCTTTCCTTTCCTTTCTTTTCCTTTCCTTTCCTTTCCTTTCCTTTCCTTTCCCTTCTTTCCTTTCCTTTCCTTTACTTTCCATTCCATACCCTTCCCTTCCCTTCCTTTCCTTACCTTTCCTTTACTCTCCTTTCTATTCTATTCCTTTCCCTTCCCTTCCTTTCCTTTCTTCTTTTTCCCTTTCTTTTCCTTCTCTCCTTTCCTTTCCTTTAAATAACTTTCCTTTTCTTTCTCTTTCCTTTCCTTCTCATTCCCTTCGCTTCCTAACCTTTCTTCACTTTTCCTGTCCTTTCATTTCCTTTCCTTTCCATTAAATTCCCTTCCCTTCCTTTCCTTTCCTTTCCGTTCCCTTCTTTTCCTTTCCTAACCTCTGCTTTCTCTAATTTTGCTTTCCTTACCTTTACTCTCCCTTCCCTTCCTTTTCTTTCTCTTATTCTCCTTTTCTTTCCATTCCCTTAACTTCCCGCCCCTTCCATTCCCTTCATTCCTTTCCTTTACTTTCCTTTTCTTACTTTTCCTTTCCTTACCTTTACTCTCCTTTCCTTTCATTTTCGCTCCCTCCTTTCCTTCCCTTTCTAATAATATCCTTTATTTTCCTTTTATTTCTTTTCCTTCCCTTTCCTTCACCCTCCTCTGCCTCCTTCCTTCCCTTGCCTTTCTTTCCCGTTCCATTGTTATCCCCTAATTTTCTTTCTTTTCGATTCCTTTTCTTTCCTTTAATCTGCTTTCGCTTCCCTTTCCTCTCCTTTTCCTTTAGTTACCTTTCCTTTCCTTCAATCTTCTTTCCATCACTCTCCTTTCCTTTCGTTCCCTTTCCGGTCCTTTCCACTCATATTCTTTATTTTCCTTTCATTTCATTTCGTTTTCTTTCCTTTATTTTCCGACAACATGGTGTTAAGCTCCTCCATTGGTTGTTTTTTATTTTTTATTTTTTTATAAAATATAAATGTTCCACTTCTGCAATTGAAAGTTCACTTTTGATTTGATTTAATTTCCCTTCCTTTCCTTTCCTTTTCCTTCCTTCTCTTACTTTTCCTTTCCTTACCTTTACTCTCCTTTCCTTTCATTTCCGCTCCCTTCTTTCCTTCCCTTTCCTTCACCCTCCTCTCCCTCCTTTCCTTCCCTTGCCTTTCTTTCCCGTCCATTGTTATCCCCTACTTTTCTCTCTTTTCGGTTCCTTTTCTTTCCTTTCCCTTCCCTTTCTTCTCGTTTTCCTTTATTTACCTTTCCTTTCCTTCACTCTTCTTTCCTTCAGTCTCCTTTCCCTTCGTTCCCTTTCCGGTCCTTTCCACTCATATCCTTTATTTTCCTTTCATTTCATTTCCTTTCTTTCCTTTATAATCCGACAGGAGTGTAATGGGGTGTGGTTGCTGAGTGACCGCGCTCAATCCCGACTCTTGCGTCCTCGTTCGTGCACTCTGGGCAACGTTGAGCTACCTAGGCTCGCGGCAGAAAGAGAGGGAGCCCCGGGGGGGCCACTCTGACATACTTGGTTTAAGGGCTCACCGGGGTCTTTTTCGCAGCGTACACCAAGAGGTGCGGCTGTAAGCGGGCGTCTGTCTTGAAGCAAGCGGCTCGCTATATAAATGTGCAAAACTTTTCCCTCCCAATCCAGGGTGTTATGCGATACCGTGCCCATTGGACGTTTGCAGCCGGGAGGCAAATCGTGGCTGTAGTCGAACGGAGCCTCACTGATACCGGGCCGCCTCAGGGAGTAACTATGGTCTTACCGCGGTATGGGGCTCTGCCGCGGCGGACGACACACTTCCCCTTACACTACCCTTGACCCTAAGCTGGCCTTGTCCGGCGAGGGGTCGTACGAACAAGATGAAGAACACACAAAATACAAAGCAATTAACTACTTCGTTTACTCCGCAGCAGAGAAGAACTATGCTGGAGCAAGCGAAAACACAACGCCGGAGGACAAACTCCGCCTCAAAGTTAACTGGGAGGCCGACAGCGATGGAAACTACGGGTCAGTCATCCCCCAAACTGCTATCAAGTAAGAGTGACTTGATGGGAGCAAGCAACAGTGCGGCTGCCTACGCAGTCAAGCAAAAAACGGCGGAAGCTAAACTTCCATCAAGCGCTGGTACGAAACCCAATCTCTTCACATCTGGGGCAATGGTCTCACGACCTGGTTTCAGAGTTTCGAAAGAGAAGGACGACGCCGCAAAGGGAGAGACCGCGATGGCAACTACGAGTCTGAATCCCCCCAAAGAGGCATCTCCCCGACGCTTTGCGTACTGGGATAAAAGAAAGGCCGCCAGGATCCTTAAAAAATATGAGGGAGCATCGCAGGAGAAGCTGTCGCCGGAAGAAAGGAAGATGGTGGAGGAAGCGAAAGCTCTGATACCAAATTTCCAGAGGCCCTACGTGCCTAAGAGGGTGAACGGTAATCCCTTCAAACGCCAGAGATCGGACGGAGAGGTAGACCCCCATCCGAAGCGGCATCAGGTCAACCCCGTAGTGGGAAAACTCAGCTTTGCTGAAGTAACCAAGGACAGAATCCTTATAGGTTTCATTGACCGAGGTAACGACCGTTGGTCCATCCCCAAAGACCAGTGGCTGTATGTCCGGAATGAAATGGGCAGGGCCCTCCTCCACTTAATGCGTGAGTCTCCGGGTAGTCCGCCGCGAGGTACTGACGCGGGCTGGCACCAAGGTCAGATCAAAATATTCGCGTGCGAGGATGCAAGAACTGTCGCACTGTATAAGGCAGCAGTTGCAAGACTGGGTGAAGTCTATCCAGGGGCAAGACTAGATGTCGTCGACTGGAAGGACATTCCTGCTCGGCCAAGGGCAAGGGCATGGATTCCTGCCGTCCCTGCAGAACCCGAGAATATTCTTGAGATGCTGCAGGTCTGGAATCCGTCTCTCCCGACGCAGGATTGGGGCGTCAATCTGGTCGATGATGTGGTTGGGCCCAATAGACAGGTGGTTATCACTCTGAATAAGGAGGCGCTCGAGCCCCTTAAACGGTGCAACGGACGAGTGCATTACGGCTTGGGTCAGATCGTGATCCACGTATACCGTGGCGATGCACAGCGCGCTGCTATTCCGGACGCTCCGGAGGACTCGGAGATCGAGGCATCGGAAGGGGAAGCAGAGGAGTCCGACGCGGAAAGTATGTTATCCGCCACGTCAAATTGCGATGGTGCTGCGAACAACTCGGCGATAGAAGAAAGCCTGCTTGACGAAGAAGGCCTCGACGTCACGATCGTGTCTAAACCTGAGCACACTAACGTTGATGCTGCTTCAGACAGCAGGGTTCCCGCCACGCCAAATCGTGCAGGTGCTCTGGACAACTCCTCGTTGAGAGACAGCCCCCGGAACAGGCCAGACCTCGACGACACGCTGGCGGCAGGGATGTCTGAGCTCTCTCATGTTGGTGGTGCTTCAGATAAATCTGCACAAATCTAAAGCAGCCTCGGCTGTTTTAAGCAGTCGTCTTTCTAAAGGCGACGTAGACGTGGTCCTTATCCAAGAGCCCTGGGTCAATAGCTCTAGGATCTGTGGATTGGGGACTAAGGGGTACAAGCTCATCCAAGCCAATGATGAGGGCAAGGTCAGAACCTGTATTTTGGTAAAGTCTGAGCTAAACACCTTTCTATTACCCAACTACTCAAATGGTGACGTTACAGCTGCCAGCTTAACAGTCGGCAGCACCAGCCTAACGATGGCGTCGGTCTATATGCCCTATGACGCCGAAGAATCTCCTCCACAAAAGGAGGTGAAAGATCTGGTGGATAATTTCTGTACGGGCCATCTTATTATTGGAGCTGACGCTAATGCTCACCACGTCCAGTGGGGAAGCTCCGATATTAACGCTAGGGGCGAGTCTCTGTTTGACTACCTACTAACAACTAACCTGGTGGTTTGTAACGTGGGTAACGAGCCTACTTTTATAACTAAAGCTCGTAGGGAGGTTATAGACCTCACTGTTTGTAGCGAAGGCGCTTATGAGTGGGTCAGAAAATGGCGTGTTCTTGATGAGCATTCATTTTCTGACCATCGGTACATAAAAATTGTGTTAGACTTTATTGTTGAGCAGCCAGTTATGAAACGAAATCCACGCAACACTAACTGGCAGCTACATAACCAAATATTAGCTAGGGACCTACCAGTATTACCTCCACAAGCCCCCTCATCATTGGGAGAACTGGATGATCTGGTAACGACCTTTACAACGGCGCTCTCAAATGCCCTAGAGCAGGCTTGTCCAGTACCAAAACCACGCGGCACACATAGACCCCACTGGTGGTCTTACGATCTGGATTCGTTCCGTATATCATGCAGACAAAGCCAAGAGCATCGGTACGGAGCCTGAATGGCTCGAATATAAAGCTAAACTGAGGGCCTATTAAGGCTCTAAGGCAAGCGAAGAGAGCTTCGTGGAGAAATTTCTGCACCGGGGTCGAAAAAGTCGATGATACAGCGAGACTTAGACGAGTGCTATCAAAAACTCAAACAGCCATTAGCTATTTACGGAAGCCTGACGGATCTTGGACCAGCACGGAAGGGGAAACCCTGGAGCTGCTCCTGAACACACACTTTCCGGGGAACTTGTATGATGCACCTATAGCATCTGCAACAAACCTGACGGTAAACATACCCATTACGGAGGAAAGGGTAAGGTGGGCAATCAAAAGCTTTGAGCCGTTCAAGGCAGCTGGGCCAGACGGGATTTTCCCCGCACAACTTATAAACACGCTGGAAATATCAGCTAAATGGCTGGTAGTTCTCTGTTCAGCCTGCCTGGCTCTTAATTACATTCCATGCTACTGGAGAAGCGCCACGGTAGTCTTTATTCCAAATCTGGGAAGGCCTCACACTATGAGCCTAAAGACTACAGACCGATCAGTCTCTCGTCTTTTGCACTTAAAACCTTCGAGAGGATAATTAGCGATTATCTCTCCTCTACTATTGATAGCAACCTTATTTCTAGCTATCAACATGCATACACCAAAGGTAAATCAACGGAAACTGCGCTCCACAGCCTAGTCTCTATTGTTGAAAAATCATTGCACGAAAAGGAGTACTGTCTCGTGGCCTTTCTGGACATCGAAGGGGCTTTCAACAATATAAGGCCGGAGGCTATTAACACTGCTTTAACAAACCTGGGCATAAATAGGTCTCTTATTGGACTAATTGATCAACTACTAAAGGGAAGGAAAATAGTTTCTTCACTGGGAACAGTTGATCTTTCACGCTATGTCACAAGAGGAACGCCTCAGGGTGGTGTTCTCTCCCCGCTCCTATGGAACCTCACCGTAAACTCGCTGCTACGAGACACAAGGTGGGGGGGCGGGAAGATAGTGGCATATGCAGACGATTTAGCTATTGCATATAGGGGCAAATTCCCACAAACCCTGTGTGACTTGATGCAAGTAGCACTGCGAGAAGTTTCTTCATGGTCCTCTCGCTGCGGACTTAGCATCAACCCGGAAAAGGTGGAGCTTGTCCTTTATACCAGGCGGTACAAGATACCACCGTTGAACCTACCAGAACTAGATGGCTTGCGCCTGAACTTAGCTGACAAAGCCAAATTCCTAGGCACAGTTCTAGATAGAAAGCTTAACTGGAAGGAGAATGTCATCCAGCGCCAGAGGAAAGCGTGCATTGCACTTTACACGTGTAAAAGAGCCATTGGCAAAAAATGGGGGCTCAGCCCCAAAATTTGCAGATGGATCTAAACTGCGATAATCCAGCCAATTATGCTGTATGGAGTCGTGGTATGGTGGCCTGCGCTAAGAAAGGCAACAAACCTAAATCTGTTAGGGAAAGTCCACAGATCGAGCATGATCTGTATAAGCGGGGCGTTAAGAACAACGCCCAATGAAGCTCTCCAGGCCATTCTTGGCTTTTTGCCACTCGATCTGGAAGGGTACCGGGCAGCAGCATCGGCTGTGCGTCTAAGGGAAACGTCCGTCTGGGGCGCAAGCACTATTGGACACTCCTGTATTCTAAGATCTTACAGCTTTCTCCCTCTGAGCACAGATCGGTGTGCGACCACAACAGTCGGAGATTGTTGTTTTAGAATAAACATTCCCAGCAGGGAAGACTGGGAGAACATAGATCGGTGTCCCGCTACTAATGGCGGCACTTTTATATACACCGACGGCTCGAAGTTAGACGGCAGAGTCGGAGGAGGGGTTTACTCAAGGGATTTGGACCTAGAACTCTCCTTTAGACTACCTGATCACTGCACTGTCTTCCAGGCTGAAGTTTCTGCAATCATGGACGCCGTGACTTGGATAGGTGAACGCACCATCGGACAGGATATCTGTTTTTTCAGCGACAGCCAAGCGGCCATCAAATCCCTTGGCTCTTACTCGTTCAACTCTGAGCTGACGCTCAGCTGTCGTCGATCTCTTCAAGAGATGGCCCAACAGAACCGCGTGAACCTCACATGGGTCCCGGGACACAGGGACATTGAGGGAAACTGTAGGGCAGACGAACTTGCCAGGCAGGGCACGACCAAGCAGATTCTTCAAGATAAAGAGCGCATAGGTATGCCGTTTGCCACGTGCAAGCTAATGCTGAAGGAGCATACACTCCGCGAAGCCAACGAAAGATGGCTACAAGCCCGAGGGTGCCGGATATCCAAGCAAACCTGGCCAAAATGCGATCTTAAAAGATCTAGACACATATACGCCCTAAAAAGGAAGGAAATCTCCATATTAATAGGTGTTTTAACCGGGCACTGCCTTATTGGTAGGCACGCAGCAAGGCTAGGCGTTCCCTACCGACGATGCTGCAGGAGTTGCAAAGATGATGAGGAAGAGGAAACGGTGGAGCACCTCATCTGCAACTGCCCGGCCTTAAGCGGAGCGAGAAGGCGCTCTCTGGGAGTTCCCTTCCTGGTTAGCTTAAGCCAGGTCGCGGAGCTAGACATAAAGGACTTGATGGCCTTCATCAAGTTATCAAAATGGTTCGAGGAGGGGTAGCGGTGTCGGTTAGGAGTGTCAGTCCCGGGTTTCGGCTATATGGAGAGTCCCGACAGCACTGGGATTTTCCATATGGCCGGGCCCCGGGACTGACTTTCCTAGTGTTTGGTGGTATCACAACGGGCCTTTTATTACTGGCCTAGGTGTGCCTTTGCGGCAGCCACTTCTACCTACCTACCTTATAATCCGACAACATAGTTTTAAGCGCATCCATTGGTTGTTTTTTATTTTTATTTTTTTTATAAAATATAAATGTTGATCCACTTCTGCAATTGAAAGTTCACTTTTGATTAGTAAAGAACTAAAATGCCCAACTATAGAAAATAATATCGAAACCATAAAGAGATTCGATACTTTCAATTGAGCAACAGCTTTGTTCTTTTGCCAGCCCGAAGGTTACCCAAATACCCCAAAAGTGTTCCATTGCTAGCATTTTATTTATGTTTCTTTAAATCTCGGGAACTGCTCGAGCGATTTGGCATTATAGATAGTATGATTCATTCTAAGATTATATTCGTGTTGCCACTTGGGAAGGTTCACAGGGTTGCCACCTATCTCAATTTATTTTTAAATATTGAGCAAGATATGCAAATATGGGTATAAAATTAAAGGTATTTTCGACCGTATTCCAAATATTTAAATCTCAAGTAGGTTGCCACCTAGGGTTGCCACCTAACCGAATTCTATTTATTTTTCTTTATATCTCGGGAACCGCTTTGGATACAATTTGGAATTATAGATAGTATGAATAATTCTAAGATTATGTGCGTGGTTGTTGTCAAATATGTAAATCTTAAGAAGGGTTGCCACCTTACCGCATTTTATTTATTTTCCTTTATATCTCGGGAACCGCTCGACCGATTTGGATAAAATTTGAAAAAATGAAAGGTATTTTCGACCGTATTCCAAATACGTAAATCTTAAGAAGGGTTGCCACCTTTTGGGACCGCTCCACCGATTTGGATAAAATTTGGCATTATAGATAGTATGATTCATTCTAAGATTAAATGTGTGGGTGTTGCCACTTGAGGCCCTTCACAGGGTTGCCACCTACCGAATTTTTTTTTTAATATTGAGCAATAGCGACCGTATTCCATTTTCACATAGTACAACTCCTTCCTATCTGTCTTCGCCTTCACACTATCTCCCTCCCTTTTTCTCTTCATTGCCCTCTTTTCCTTTACCACGCCCCTCTTCCTCTATATCCAATTCGCCTAACACCTTATTATAGCAAAATAAAATGGGCTACAAAACATTCTAAAAATTTTGAGAAAAACATTTAAAATTTTCGAATTTTGCATAACTTTTTCAAACATATTTTACAATTAATCCATTAGATCTTGATCCATACTTGTATAGGAAATTAGCTAAAATTATTCTACTGAGGCTAAAGTTGGTAAAAATTGCAAAAAACCTTAAATATAAACGACAGATAAGAAATGGTCATTATTGTGACATATATCATATATAAATTCGTCGAATTTTTGCGAATTTTGCATAACTTTTTTAAATATATTTTATAATTAATTCATTAGATCTTGATCCATACTTGCATAGGAAATTAGCTAAAATTATTCTACTGAGGCTAAAGTTGGTAAAAATTGCAAAAAACCTTAAATATAAACGACAGATAACAAATGGTCATTATGGTGACATTTATCATATATAAATTCGTCGAATTTTTGCGAATTTTGCATAACTTTTTCAAATATATTTTATAATTAATTCATTAGATCTTGATCCATACTTGCATAGGAAATAAGCTAAAATTATTCTACTGAGGCTAAAGTTGGTAAAAATTGCAAAAAACCTTAAATATAAACGACAGATAACAAATGGTCATTATGGTGACATTTATCATATATAAATTCGTCGAATTTTTGCGAATTTTGCATAACTTTTTCAAATATATTTTATAATTAATTCATTAGATCTTGATCCATACTTGCATAGGAAATTAGCTAAAATTATTCTACTGAGGCTAAAGTTGGTAAAAATTGCAAAAAACCTTAAATATAAACGACAGATAACAAATGGTCATTATGGTGACATTTATCATATATAAATTCGTCGAATTTTTCCGAATTTTGCATAACTTTTTCAAATATATTTTATAATTAATTCATTAGATCTTGATCCATACTTGCATATGAATTTAGCTAAAATTATTATACTGAGGCTAAAGTTGGTAAAAATTGCAAAAAACGTTAAATATAAACGACAGATAACAAATGGTCATTATGGTGACATTTATCATATATAAATTCGTCGAATTTTTGCGAATTTTGCATAACTTTTTCAAATATATTTTATAATTAATTCATTAGATCTTGATCCATACTTGCATATGAATTTAGCTAAAATTATTATACTGAGGCTAAAGTTGTTAAAAATTGCAAAAAACCTTAAATATAAACGACAGATAACAAATGGTCATTATTGTGACATATATCATACAGTGTCTCACAAAAGTATTTTGCTTTTGATGGTGTTCAAGAAAACTGCTGACTATTTAATATTTCGCAAACATTTTTTTATACCTTTCATGAACATGAAATGGTATTATAACTTTGGTCCGATGTTTGTAAATATGAGAAGAAGAAGAGATAGACCCATCAATAAGTATACCGAAATGATCAGGATGACGAGATGAGTTGATTTAGTCATGTCCGTCTGTCCGTCTGTCTGTTTGAACGCAAACTAGTCCCTCAATTTTTGAGATATCTGGCTGAAATTTTGTATGTGGCCACCATTTTGTAATATAGGAATCATTTGTCGGAACTGACAAGATCGGACCAGTATAACATATAGCCCCCATACAACCGATTGTTCAGATATAAGGTTTTTTGGCCAAAACTTCTGCAATTAAAAAGTTAGGAACGTAAAATTTTGCAACTCGATTACTTTCTATTTATGTAGTGTATATAGTGAAAATCAACAAGATCGGGCAAATGTAACATATGGCCCCCATACAACCGATTGTTCAGATATAAGGTTTTTTGACCAAAACTTCTGCAATTAAAAAGTTAGGACCGTAAAATTTTGCAACTCGAGTACTTTCTATTTATGTAGTGTATATAGTGAAAATCAAAAAGATCGGGCAAATGTAACATATAGCCCCCATACAACCGATTGTTCAGATATAAGGTTTTTTGGCCAAAACTTCTGCAATTAAAAAGTTAGGACCGTAAAATTTTGCAACTCGAGTACTTTCTATTTATGTAGTGTATTTAGTGAAAATCAAAAAGATCGGGCAAATGTAACATATAGCCCCCATACAACCGATTGTTCAGATATAAGGTTTTTTGGCCAAAACTTCTGCAATTAAAAAGTTAGGACCGTAAAATTTTGCAACTCGAGTACTTTCTATTTATGTAGTGTATATAGTGAAAATCAACAAGATCGGGCAAATGTAACATATAGCCCTCAATGTCTTTTTTTCAAAAGCAAGAAATGAAAGATCTCGTAGCCGTTGATCGGTCATTGTTGAACTCTGAATCGCATCTATTCTTGAAAGCGCAGAAAATTATGATTCGTTGATTGATGTACTTCCGCCAAATGTCTCCATGGCCTCAAAAAGGCAATACGTTGTTGAAAATGCACTTTTGACGGGAAACAATATTTGAAGAATACTTTTGTCATTCGATTCAGGTTTATTTTTCTCATTAATGAGAAAACTCTTCTCATAACGGCAATATTATTTGAAGTTCAGCCAATGATTTCAAAGCGCTGTAGTCAAAATTTCCATCCAAAAAGTTGTTTGCAACTTCGACTGCATTCAGGATATTATTATTTTTTTCGAATCGTTCATTCATTTCCAAAATAATCGAGTCAATTATTTCGAAATAAATGCGCTTTAATGAAGAATCATTCTTCAAGAATGTTCATCAATATCACGCTCACCCAGCGGATTCGCTTAGTAGATAGGATCGACGTCGAAATCTTAACGGTCTCGGAACCGGCGCATATTCAACGTCGTCAAGTTTTTTTTAGCTGAGCCTAGAAATTCGGAACATCCAAAAGCTAAACGCATATAGTCTGCACAAAGATCATGTCCTGCTCCATCCTTTATTTTTATCAACGAATTGAGTAGCTTATCGAAGTTAAGTTAAGTTGTTTGACTTGATCAAAGAAAAGTCGAGATTCAGAATTATTTTTCACGATTTCTAGAACGACAAGATGAAGGCGATGATTAATGCAATGTACGTATGGTATTTTGCGATCAAAATATATCTGCATCAAAGCTTGTAAACTGCCCAACCGACCACTCATTACCGCTGCTCCATCAAAACACTGGCTCAAAATCTTTTTGCAAACACTTGCAAGCGATCGATGATCAGTTGGCAGAATCCTTTGGCTGTGATATCATCAGCTTTTTCGAAAGAAAATATCTCCTTCCCACTTCTGTCTGTTGAACCATCTGCCATTAGTGTTAAATATGAAGATTCATTTAGCTCTATGGCAATTAATTCACGAAGACAATTTGCAATAATGTTGATAATTTCATTTTGTATCTGAGGCGATTTATAGATGGCTTTTATATAAATTGAACGGTAGTATTTTTTAATATTAGTTTTGGGCATTCATAAAATGAAATTTAATCGTTTCAAAAGTATATGTTTGCGTTAGCATGCATGAACACTGATCTATGGCAACATTTTATTAAATGCAAACAAATTTTGAACTGTAATAATTTTTTTTCAAATCGATTCTAGTCGGAAATTTGGAAATATTTCAATAAAATTTTAGGGTGAGCTCGACCAATTTTTGGGTGAGCTCAGCTCACCCAAGCGTGCCCCTGGCTACGGCCGTGGTTTTAATACTTCGAATGATAGCCCTTGTTTTTGATAATGGCATCCAAACGCTTAGGAATGGATTCCACAAGCTTTTTACAAAATTCCACGGTTATTTTTTCCCATTCTTCCAGCAATACTGCTTTCCGGTCACTTTTTGATGAAATTTTGTGCTTCCGTACCTGATCTTCCAGGTAGGCCCAGAGATTTTCTATGGGATTAATGTCAGGACTTTGGGGAGGTGTTGGCAAGTGTTTTGTGTTAAAAAGTATCCACATTCTAACGTCATAGGCCGTGTGTTTAGGGTCGTTGTCTTGTTGGAATAAAAACTTAGTATTTGACATGCCCATTTTTTCTGCACTGGAGTGTAAATTCTCCTTGAGAATGGACAAATAAACACGCTTATCCATAGTACCTTCTATAAAAACGAATTTCCCAACTCCCTGAGCGGACATACAGCCCCAAACCATGACAGACCCTCCACCATGCTTAACAGTTGCTTTAATGTTTTTTAGTTTCAGCTCTTCATTTGGCTTCCGCCATACCATACCTCGACCATCGGATCCAAAAATGTTGTACTTGCTCTCATCACTAAACACTACTGTTTTCCAGAAGTCGAAACCTTTCGATTTGTGCTTTTGAGCGAACAAAAATCGCTTTTCTTTATTGACTTTAGAAATTAATGTTTTTTCCGCGCAACTCGACCGTGAATACCATTGCTTCTAAGAACTCTACGAACTGTCTCGTCCGATATTTGGGTTTCTAATGTTGCCTGAAGCTGGGCATTAATTTTGGGAGCTGAGATATGGGGATTATCTCGATTTTCTTTTAAAATTTCACGTTCTTCTCTCACCGTTAGTACTTTTGGTCGGCCGCATCTTGGAATATTTTCTAAATTACGTCGATCTTTGCATCGTTTTATCAAATTTTCAATTGTTTGACGACACCTACTAAACATTTCACAAATGTATTTAACACTTTTTTCCTTTATTGTGCAGATACATTATAATTTTTTTTCTCAGATGTACTTAATTCTTTAGCTTTTGCCATTTTTGATGCTCACAGTACCAGAATAAAAACTGAAATGCATCAAAGAAAGTAAAATAGTGATAAGAATACGTGTCTGCAGCCACCCGCTTCGCGAAAACTAAAAAAAAAGCGAACAAATCGCAGCGACAACCGGTTTTCAAAGCAATAGGCAAAATACTTTTGTGAGATAACAACTGCGTCGTGTAGCGGTTTTTTTTGTTGTAGCGGCATGCAATTTTTAATTGCTGTTTGGACAATTTGTTGAAGGAATGTGTAGTGAGTAGAGTTTGCATTTCAATAATGAAGAAAGTCCCCACACTGCAACAGAAACTTGAAATATGTCCGCTCAAAGAAATATGCAAAATATTTTTGTGAGACACTGTACATAAATTCGTCGAATTTTTGCGAATTTTGCATAACTTTTTCAAATATATTTAACAATTAATCCATTAGATCTTGATCCATACTTGTATAGGAAATTAGCTAAAATTATTCTACTGAGGCTAAAGTTGGTAAAAATTGCAAAAAATCTTAAATATAAACGACAGATAACAAATGGTCATTATGGTGACATTTATCATATATAAACTCGTCGAATTTTTGCGAATTTTGCATAACTTTTTCAAATATATTTTATAATTAATTCATTAGATCATGATCCATACTTGCATAGGAAATTAGCTAAAATTATTCTACTGAGGCTAAAGTTGGTAAAAATTGCAAAAAAACCTTAAATATAAACGACAGAAAACAAATGGTCATATTTGTGACATTTATTATATATATATAGTTATCAAAATGATCATGTTACATAATAATATTTATGGAAAAACATATGTGAGATGGTCATTTTTATGACACTATATATATATTTTTAGAAAAAATATGTAACATGGTCATTTTAATGACACTATATATGATATATATAGTCACCAAAATGACCACGTAACATAAACAAATATATAAACCGAAAAACATATGTAAGATGGTCATTTTCATGACACTATATATGATATATATAGTTATCAAAATGACCACGTCACATATTCAATTTTTATATATATAATTTTTCGAGTCACCACAATGACCATGTCTCATTAAAATTAATATAACTTTTAAAATACAACAGTTATATCAAAAAGGATTTTATACATAGGTTATATGAGGGGATTGGAACCGATTTTTTAAGGAAAAACAAGGGTGTCATCAAAGTACTCACCTTACAAATATATATATATATGTATTAAGACGGAAGAAAAAACAAGAAAAACCAGGGAGGAGACAAAAAAAATTAATACAAACATTTTTTCCCTTTTGTTGAATTTTTGTTACTTTATTTATATAATTTATTACTATTAGCTATTTGAACAGTTTATATATATATTAATGTATACATACTATTACTGAATTCTCATATGTAAAGTTTGTGAATAATCTTTAACATCAATTATCCTTTCATTTACATTTTGTTGAAATAGAGTTCTCCTTACATACCTTTCCTCTATTGAATCAGAATTCATTAATTTGTTATACTCAAAACAATAAATATTAAGAGTGCGATTAAAATAATTACTATAATAAGTACATCTAATTCTTATTTGATAATCATCATATTTTAAATTGAAATGTCTGAAAAATATTTTTGAGCTCTCAATTATTCCTCCGATATTTTTTTCCTTTTCTATTAGATCTTTTCTAAACGCTTCAATAGCTTCCTTTACTGTAAATTTTCTGTTAGATAGGTTATTATCTCTTCCTTCTCGATTGAATATAACCCTGAGCGCAGGTGTTGATGGTGTTGTTGTTGTTGTTGTTGTTTTTGATGATGAATTGAGTGGTTTTGGATTTTCCAATTGTATTGATAAATGTATACGCACAGATAGCGTACTATTTGGAAGTTGCATAACAAAATCTATATGTTTACTACTCTCATCTGTTGTTGTGGTGTTAATAATATTATAATACTCATTCGATATATATGGATTTGAGTAAGGATTGTGATGTTCAGTCACAGAATAACACACATGATTATTAATTAAACAAAAAAACGATGATATAAGTAAAATAACCACACTCATGATCTAATTCTATTCACTTCCTTCTATATACTAACTGATATCTTATTATGTAATAGTCATTTTATAGGTTTGAATATATTTTTTTACATCAATTATTTTAATGTTCTCTAATTTATGCAGATCAGGTACTTTGACTTTTTCTATTTCACCATTACTGAGAATTATTTCATGTTCAATTTCACGATATTCAAAGCAACGTATTTTAAATTTAAGTAATTCATATGAACTTGTATATGTACAACGAATTGGTATAACGACATTATCATATTCAAGTTTGAAATGTCTATAGAACTCTTGCTTCGACTCTAATATACCACCTATGTTAACCTCTTTTTTAATAAGTTCTTTACGAAATGATTCTATAGCATCGTCAACAGTGAAGTATTTACTTATCATTCCTTCAGTAGTAGTAGTAGTAGTAGGTAATAAGCTAACAGGTGTTGTGGTTGTTGTTGTTGTTGTTGTTGTTGTGGTTGACGATGTTGTATTTCTCCACTCTTTATTATCCTCATCAGAAATATATTCAATTTCATCATCATCATTCATATATTTTAATGGTTTACTCTCTTTCATCATAACAAATGATATATTAATTTTTACAATATCATTATTTGGAAGTGTAAAATTGAATTCCACACTTTTTGAATTTGAATTAATTATTGGTAATGCATTATTTAACATTACTTTTGCAATGAATAACATTAATAAAACAATGAATGCTCCCATAATATTTTGATGATATCTTTCCTTATCTATATCTCAATATATATTAAACTAAAATTTAAAATTCAACAGCATAAATATAAAAAAAAAAAAAAAACTCAAATCTTAAACTTAATTTCCGTTTGACATATGTAGATAAAAGAAATTTCTTTACCCTGAACATAACCAACCAACTTCAAACATTAAACAATAATATAATATTATTTTAGTTAATTTATTTATTTATTTATAACAGTTTTCTTATTTCATTCGTAAGAGGAACATATTCAAACATTTTATCATGTATAATTAAACAATAAAACGAGTAAATCCGATCGTTGCGGACGTGTTTTTCGAGCTCTCTGTGATTTCTTGTTTATTCTTCTGATTTTGTTATTTAACTACCTAATTATTCTCAATGGATAAGTTTTGTGGAGAATGCGATAAACTTTTCGCCCGAAATGAGCCTCATATTGTGCCGTGCAGTGGTTTTTGCAATAATCTTTTTCATCGTGCTTGCTGTGAGGGTGGTGTTGCTCAGTGCGATGTTGATTTGTTGTCAAAAAATCGCCATATTAACTACTTTTGCTCTGAATGCCTAAATGCGTATGAAAAGCTGCGCAAAGCCTACGACACTGTGTTGGTTTCCTACAAAGTTAGTTTGGAGTCCGCTCTGGCTGCCATTGACTTGAAATTCAAGGATTTATCTTTACAAATAGCAGATTTAAAAAATGAAATCAAAACTAATTTTAATTCCAAAGAAGTGCATAATAAAAACAATGCTAAATGCATGAAAGTGATGACTGATAGTGTTAATGCTATAAAAAGTGTTGTTAGCTCAATTAATGGCACGATCACTTACAATGAGCACAACAGTCGCCCACTCACACCTCTTGGTTTGTCGCTTTCGCCTACTAACCTTCAGCCTTGTGTGCAATGTAGCTTTCTCACCGCCCGATCATCTCCATATGCTAATAATCTTGCTGTAACTAACAGAACATCAAATCCAATTTCTTCTTCGCTTGCTTCTGCTAATGCTATGCCTTTATCTTATGCTCAACAGCTGGCAGTCCCGACTGCTGTCTCAACTAATACTGTTAATACTACTACTAATACATATTGTAACCTGGATAATAATTATACTAATTCGGCTGACGCTCGCACTGCCAATAGCTCTGCCGCTGCTTTTGATGTTAATGCCCAAAGCATTATCAATGCTGCTGGTAGCTCTGCTGACATTCACATAGCTGCTACTACTACTAATGCAGATCGTAACTTGGATATCAACGATACTAATTCGGCCGACGCTCGGTCTGTGGCTGTCTCTGCTGCTACTGCTGTTAATGCCCAAAGCATTATCAAGGCTGCTGGTAGCTCTGCCGATATGCACTTAGCTACAAACTCTGCTTCTGTTCCTGCTGCTTTTGATGTTAACCATCAATTCATTTCTAATATTGCTGTTAACCACCAGAACCACAATAATATCAACAGTAATTTCGACCAGACCGACAATAGTATCAATAGTGGTGCTGTTAATAACCTAAACAATAATACTGCTGTTAGTTCTGGCTCTTTTCCTGCTGTTCACGGCCAGAGTGGTGATAATGGTAATAATACTGAGCGTCACATCCATCGACAAACAAACAACAATAGGAGAACATTGGTTTATGGTTGCAACGACAGCACTGAACTTGAAGCAGTTTCGTTATGGAAGTGGGTACATGTCTCCTCCTTTAAGCCTACAGTTTCCGAAAGCAACGTTATCGATTTTGTTTCTAAGTATGCTGGGATTGACCGCACGTATATTTCCTGTCGTAAATTGGTAAAAAAGGGTGTTTCGGTGGAAAGCTTAGAAAGCGTCAACTTTAAGCTCGGTGTTGCATCAGCCTTTTACGACCGTATTTTAAACCCAACCGTTTGGCCATCTAACGTTAATGTGCGGCCCTTTCAATTCCACCAAAGCCACAATAATGACACATAGAACACATGTATCCCGTCGCATTTCTGTGTCTAATTCTTCTTTAAAAATCTATTTTCATAATATGGGTGGAATGCGTACTAAGTCTAAGGACATCTATATAGCTACCTCGCGCTTGGATTACGATGCTTTCGTCTTCGTAGAAACCTGGCTCAATGCTGATTTTTTCGACGAGGAATATTTCGACCCTAATTTGTATTATACATTCCGTAAGGATAGAGATGCAGTTAAAACCGGTCTCCGAAAGGGAGGTGGCGTTCTCATTGCCTTGAAGCGATGTTTCCGTGTGTCTGTACATCAACTTATGCACAGTGATTCCTTAATTGATCAGTTGTGCGTCAAGATATCCGGATCTTCTAGCTCTACATTCATATGTGTGTCATACATACCCCCAACCAGTTGTGACAGCCTATATAATTATCACATAGATAATATCGTTAATCTGTATGAAACAAATTCTCATGCGACTTTTTGCGTTCTTGGTGATTTTAATATGCCCGATATAGTTTGGTCTGACCTTCAAAAGGATGGTCTGTTGACTCCTACTAATGTTACTCGTTCTTTTGAAATGAATGTTATAGATAGTACTCTAAGTTGTAATTTTATTCAAATTAATAATGTTTTCAATACGCTTTCTAGATTACTTGATCTGGTTTTTGTCGACGAAAATTCAATGGTTAGCCTCTCTGAGAGTTCCCCTCCCCTATGTTCATCTGATAGACATCATGTCCCGCTCGACATTTATATTCATAATTTCGATACCTTTCCCGTTTCCTCTCGCTTAGAGAACTCATCTTTAAATTTTCGCGCTTGTGACCTTGTCGCGCTGAATGATTCGATTTTAGCTTTAGACTGGGAGATAATACTTTCGCCGATGGACGTAACTGATTGCTTTGACTCTTTCCTAACTAAACTAACTGAGATTTTTCATAGTGTTGTGCCGATTTTTGGCGCTAGATTACATAAACTTCCTTGGTACAACCAAACTCTTAAAAATCTTAAAAACAAACGTAACAAATGTTATAAGTTGTATAAGTTAAATACTGCAAATGCCATCCTCAGAGATCAATATTTACTTAGTGTCAAACAATTTAATGTCCTAGACAAATTCCTTTACAATCGGTACATTGGTAGGCTTGAAACTGAGCTCAAGACGAATCCAAAAGCTTTTTGGAACTACGTCCGCGGTAAACGTGGTTCGTCCAATATACCGATTTGTATGAAGTGGAATGGTATATGTTCTCAATCTCCTAGTGAAACCGTTGAGCTTTTTGCTGAGTTTTTCAAATCTAACTTTGATGATGCTCTTGCTCAGGATGATGATTTTCTACGTGCGTCTCCTTTTGAGCTTCTTGACTTCGGATCTGTCACTATTACTCCAGAAGACGTGTGTAAAGCCATGCTCTCACTGAAACCCTCGCTAAAGTGTGACAGCGATGGCCTTTGCGGCTTTATCCTGAAGCACTGCTGTTTTCCCCTATCCTCTCCTCTTTGTCACATATTTAACTTATCCCTGTCCTCTGGGACTTTCATTAATAGGTGGAAGGAGTCTACCATCACACCGATTTTTAAATCTGGCAGCAGGAATGATGTCGCTAATTACAGGCCTATTGCTAAACTTACTTCGTGTTCAAAGCTTTTCGAAATGGTATTAAAAGAAAAATTGTCTTTCGTTACTAAAAGCATTATTGAGCCGCACCAACATGGGTTTGTCGCGGGGCGTTCCACCGTTACCAATCTGGCACATTTCTCTGATTTCTGCATCTCTGCTTTTAATGATGGCTACCAGGTCGATACAATCTATACCGATTTCTCGAAGGCTTTTGATAAAGTCTCTCACCAAATCTTATTATCTAAACTCGAGCATCTTGGTTTTCACTCAGTGTTTTTAAGTTGGCTGAAATCGTACTTGTCGAATAGAACTATGTATGTGGAAATTGAGGGCTCTATTTCCCACACGTTTATTGCCACCTCGGGTGTCCCTCAGGGTAGCATTTTAGGCCCTCTTTTGTTTATTCTATTCATAAATGATATTGGCTCCTGCTTTAAATTTTCTAAATTTCTACTTTACGCCGACGATCTAAAAATTTATCGTAGAATAAATGGTCCGTCCGATTGTGCTCTTTTGCAACATGACCTTAATAAACTCGTTGATTGGTGTCTCGCAAACAATCTCCACCTTAACGTTAATAAATGTTTCCACATGTCTTTCACAAAGTCTTCCACCACCCTACCATCATCTTATGAAATTGCTGGTGGTCAATTGGCCTCAGTCATTGAGATTGTTGATTTAGGGGTTGTTTTTGACACAAAGTTTTCTTTTGTCAATCATATATGTTACATACTTCCAAAGGCATACTCGAATCTCGCTTTTCTTCGAAGATATGGCAAAGACTTCAAGGACCCGTATACAAGGAAAGCTCTCTACATATCTTTGGTTCGTTCGAGACTAGAATATGCCTCCATTATTTGGAACCCCATTTATAACTGTCACTCGGCTAGGATTGAAAGAGTGCAAAGGAAATTTATGCGGTTTGGCTTAATTTCCCTCAACTTTGAGGTACCACTTCCTTCTTACTATTCTCGCTGTTTGCTTATTAACCTCCAACCCCTGTTTACCCGAAGGACTCTGCATTTACTAATGTTTGCCTATGATATTATAGTTGGCTCCTTAGACTGTCCAGACCTCCTTGAAAAAGTTTATTTCAATGTACCTAGTAGATCCCTACGATCGTTCTTACTTTTTTATTTGTCTGCCCCTAGGGCGAATTATTGTTATTTTAATCCATTATTTCGTGCCCTTATTGAATTTAATAAGCTCGGGAGGAGTCTAACTATTGATTTTTCCCTGCCAAAAGCCTCTTTCAAGTCTCTTATTGAATTAAGTTTTAATGTAGTAAGTACTTAAGTATTTACTTTTAGTTTTAATTTCATGTACATATATAGTCTGTAAGATGAAAATCATAGACTGAATAAAGAATAATAATAATAATAATAATAATAATAATAATAATAATAATAATAATAATATGCAGATGTATTAGGTGGTATATTTTTCAAAGTTTGAAATTCAATTCTAATATCAATTGGTCCACTTTTTACGCTTTCATTCTGATGAGTTACATCTAAAACAATTATTGGAGCATTAGCTTTAAATTCATCTCTTGTTAATAGTGGTTGTGGCTCTCGTGAATAATAGCTTTGCTGAAACTTAAGATACATATCATAGAGTAGAGCGAAACGATTTATTTCAAATTTCAGATTGAGGTCATCATATGGATATACATCTGAGTTTAAGTGTAATTTTACATTCGATAAATCACAATGTACAAATTTATTATCTTTGCGAAAGGCTAGAAGTAGAAATCGAGGTCTTTCATTTTCGGTTGCCAATTTTACATTCCATAAAACACTTGTACTCTCCGGCAATGAAGGATTATAATACATATCCCAACTTCTAAACGAAATATTCAATGGTTGACGATTGTTAATTGTTTTGAATAATTCCAATTTGTATGCATCAGCAACTTGAATGTGAGGCACCTTCCACGAAATGTTCAATATTGCTAATTTACATTTTTCATTCGGAATTGTGGAATGTGCAGAGTTTGTATCATTTTTGGAACGCAATAAAATTAACTCATGTTTGGAATTGATTAAAATCTTATTAAAGTCTTCAGCGAATCCAAGTAACATTTTCAATGGTATACAAAAGTTGAAATGAGCGCTAGCGAGTGGAATGTTGGTGTTTATTGGATCCCATCCTGCATTTTTTAGACACATACTCTCAGATTGATTTAATGATAAATAGTTTTTTATTTCCGATGTAATACCTAATTGTCGTGTGCGATCAATTTCTATACCGTTAAGTTCATAGCGAATTTCATCAAACAAATAACTCATACCATTATTCTTAAGATGTATACCAAGTGATATGGAGTTATCATCTTTTACTACATAACCTTCAATGTATAACATACTTTCGCTGGGTAAGATGTATAAATCTTGATTTTGAATTGCTATACGAATTTCATCATTATTGTTATAGGATTGTAAGTATGGCGAATAACTATGAAACTCCTTTTTGATGATTGTATTATCAAATAGTGGTTTTTGTAAAACGTTAACTATATGACTCATGACTTTATTTTAATATGAATCCCAAACTTTGTAAAAAGTCTTTATTTAATTTTGTTATGTTATTATTATTATTTGTTTTTTTATTGCCTATTTTTTTTGATATACCTTTCAGTTGCAATTGTTTGTGCTGTTCCTTAGCCTCCGAATTTGAGAATTTTTGTTTATATTGTTTTGATTGTGAAGGTGGAGGTAAAGTGAGCGATAAGTTGTTGTGTAAATTGCTTTTATTGTATATAATCATTCTTTCAAAGGTTTCAAATGTAACCTTATCGATATATTTTCACCACGAAAATTCACCAAATTACCCTCTTGATCAATAATTTTCACAATTATAGTATTTATTTGATTTTGATTAACTGGTAAATAAATCACATTTGCTGGAGTTTCAGTTATTTTGTATCCCGGACTAACCGTTAGTGAAAACTGATGTAATGTATGTGCCGTTAAGTGGTTTATATAGGATCCGCTCACAATATTGCAATCGACAACTAATGTATTAATTTTTGTTATATCAATTGTTTTGTCAGATGTATGGCGAAGACCAGGTTGTAATACTCTTTTACTATATCCTAATAATGATCCAATTGATCGATACTTATCAAAATATACTATATCACTTGAACTTTGAATTTCTGTTTGCAATGTATTATAGTTAGGTTCTATGATAAGTTTTTTATCCTTTGCTAAAATTTCATATTTCTCTTTGATTACTCTGCTGATATCAGATATTTCATATGATCCAATCGGAATCTCTATTATATTATCACCAATATGAAGCAGATTGTTTTCGACATCGACGTTAGGTATTGAATGATATGAGTCAAAGCTGATTAATCCGCATACATATTTTTTATGAAGTTCAATTGGAGGAAAATAATTTGCAACAAGCAATGAGGAATTCCCGTGTAATGTTAAAGTTATTGACATCTCTATGCTTGATGAGTAAATGAGTTCTTATTTAGTTGGAGTTTTAAATTTATATAGATGATTTATTAATCCAAGAGTTATGTTCAGATGAAAATCCTAACCACTTAACATATATCATATTACCCTTCCTTTTTAGAACTTTTTCCACTAAATATGTTTGTGGGAACTTTGTTTTCATTAATTCATATTCATGAAATCCTCCTTTAATTATATGTTCTTGATAGTCCTGTAAAACATATGTACAAGGATTTGTATTTTGCACACTTTTAATTTTAAATATTTCTGTTGTCCAATTCGGTGTATATCCCTTTTCAAACTTGTTCTTATATTTACTTATTCTTACATTATCACCAACCTTAAACTTAGGTTTATGAAATACTTTTAAATGATTGTAGGATGTAGTCAATATAGATGTTTCATTCGATGAGTCTACATCATTCGGTCTCATTCGTATTGTTCTATGAAATGTAGTATTATATTTATCAATAAGATTTTGATATATATTAATCCATTTATATGTTCCTTGATAATTAAATTCTCTCCACATCATTCCTTTTAATGTTCTATTAAATCTTTCTACAATGGATGCCTTTAAAACGCTATATGTGGAATAGTGATTAATTTGTTTGATGTTCATTAAATGTTTAAATTTACTGTTGAAAAATTCTTTACCATCATCTGTTTGCAAATTTTTTGGAGATCGATTGCTTTCATTAAATATATTTTCAATAGCATTTGTAATGCTTTCAGCAGTTTTATTTTTAACTGCCTTACCCCATGCTTTTTTGGAAAATGTGTCTATTACTGTTAGAAGATATCGATATCCCTTGTTATCTTTTTCATAATTTATCATTTCAACCAAATCCGCTTGCCATAAATCGTCAATTCCTTTCATAATAACATGTCTTCTTTTAAAATTTTTACGTGCTTGTTTATGCAATTCATCAACAATAGCCCGTTTCTCAACATTCATACTTCGTTTTTTTTTCTTCTTCTTATTTTCAGAATTTAATTACAGGTCGATCAAGTTTAACTCGCTTCACTTCAACATTATCTTTCCCAAGATATTCATAAATAAAGCTTTCAAGAGCATTAAATCTTTCTTCAATACTTTTTACTAAGTTTTTATTTTCATAGGCTAAACGATTATCAATTACATTTTCGAGTAATTTAACATCTTCCTTCACACTTTTGTCTATTTTCACCTTTAAGTTGTCTATGCTACTTATAACAATATTCATTGTTTCTTCAAACTTATCTAGTTTGTATAGTACTTCACTATACTTATCCTCAAGATATGCTTTTGTTACAGCATCTGTATTGTTAATAGGTTTAGCTAAGTTAGATATTCTCTTTTTATATACGTTTAAAGTGTGATTGGCTTTATCCACTCCAATGCCAAGCTCTGTTGTGATGAATGTATTTAACTTTGATTTACTAAACTGTTGACTATGAGATATGCTCTCTCCAAATTTATTTATCACATTCATCTTTATGATTATTATTTAATGATGTTAGCTTCTTTTAATTCTTCCACAATGGAAATTATTTCGTTTTTGTGATTATTATGTCCAGAACTCTCTGATGATAATAGTAATCGCAATCTTTCCACTAATTCATTAGGATTATCCCAATATATATAGTTGGGTTTATTTGTTTTAAATGTTTTAAGTAGTAGTCCACGTCCTTTCGTCAACAAATTTGAGTTTGGATTAAACAATTTTCTTATTATTTGCGAATATTTAAACGATTTCGAACCTTTTATTTGTCCAGATTGTACATAAGATCGCTTATGAGCGTTTGTGTTGGTTAAAATTCGCTTATAATTACTTAGATCTCTTGTATTGTAATGTAAAGGATTTGAATGGAAAAGTAGTTCGAATAACCCTGGAGTCATTTTCCACTTAATTTTACCAAGATTAATGGAATTATCATTATTAAACTGCAACATCTTATTTCCATATCTCAGTCTTCCTCTTGCATCCTTATTTAATCCATATAACGTATCTAAGCTCTTAGCATCCTGAAGAATTTGTAAATTTGCGTTTAGCTTGTACTTATTTAAACTAGAATGATTGAATTTAAGCCGCTTCCTATCTCTATTCAATTGATTTTCCCTCTTACGTTTTCCAGCTATTATGTGATCAAGTTTAATATTTTTTCTATCATAAATACCATCCATCTCATTATTACTTTTCCGTTTTAAAATTGTTTTTTCAAGTTTAATTGAAGGTTTTTTTAAGTAAATATCGTTTACTTTTGCTTTTTTTTCCCCCTTTAACTGTGACAAATCACATTTAATTGGTTTAACTCTATCATTATATGGTATATATCTCCTTAGTACACGTTTCACTTTCAATTTTCTTGATAAATCCTTTCCAAACTCAAACCGTGTTCTCTCCTTATTTGATTGACCTTCACTCTTAGGCTTTCCAGCTGTTATATCATCAACTCTAATATTTTTTGTATCATAAAAATTATCCATCTCAACATTACTTTTCCTTTTTCCACTACTGAGCTCATCTTCATTTTTCTGTTTTTCTGTTTTATTTACAGGTGACAAATCACGTTTAATTTCTTTAGTTCTACCATCATATGGTATATAACTCTTTCGTTTCCGTTTTACTTTAAATTTTCTTGATAAATCCTTACTTTCATTTTTGGTCTGTTCTGTTGTAGTGTTGTGTGGATGCTTTGTGTTATGAAATATAAAATTATCTTGAGTCTCATTTTTTATGGGTGTAATGAATGAATGATTTAAACTAGTTCTCCTACTAACTAATCTGTTTCGCTTATGTTGAATATCATCGTTTAATCTAATGTTAAAATTATCACTTCTATCATCGACATCCATCTCATCATCATCATCATCATCATTATTAACATCATAACCATATTGAGTTGGTTGAAATGTATGTTTTTTATGTTTTAAGCTGCCAATAATTTCATTCAAGGGATTTGTTAATGGTTTAAATGTATCTTCCAACATATTAGATCTATCTTCTGAATTTATTTTAATATTTCGTAGCTTTTGTTTTAAAATCGCTCTAGTCTTCACAATATCTTTCAATAGTTTTTGATCCATTTTTTTTTTTTTTTTGTTTTAATCTGATACTGATCTGCTCGTTATCTGATATCGATCTGCTATATATCTGCTGTTGATCTGCTATATATCTGCTATCGATCAGGTTTTATATATTATAATTTTATGAAATTATCAAACCCCTTTCGATATCGACCTTTTTCCATTAAATCATCCTTGCTTACAACATCAAACCCATATCGATCTCTCCAACATTCCTTACAAATGTTTAAAAACTCCTTAAATGACATATCGCCTATAATATGATCATTATATATATGTCTAATATTCATTTCATCTTGTTTGAAAATTATAATCAAATTAGCATTATCACGTATAAGATGTTTGGGTATTTTTGTATATGTTTGACATAGATAGAAAGAATCAATGTGTTTGTGTCTACCCATACAAAAATAATCTCTTATAACATTCTGCTTATCGCAAATAACATCATCAAATATCATTATAGAATCAGATTTTGCTTTGTTTATACTTAAAACCTTTTCATTTTCGTTGAATGTAAATAGATTTATTTCTGTTATTGAATCAATCAGTTTTTTTAAATATTGATATTTAGGTTGATATAAAGATTTTGAATATATGTAAATATTTTTGAAACGAAGACCATTTGGGCTTTCTATTAAGCTAAGCATTACATTAGTTTTTCCACAATTCGATGGTCCTACTATTAACGCTCGTATAGAATTTGGTAGTAATATACCATGTCTATTTTCTAACTTGCTTTCTGTATAGACATCATCAACATTCCTCACTTTAATTTGTTTAGACTGCTTTATCAATCGCATTTTTACAACTAATTCGATTTTAATATAAATATGGTATTATATATATATAAAAATAATAGAAGTGTAAAAAGCATTGATGTGAATGGATTCACAATATTTAAACAATTTTTATTAAAAAAAAAAATGGCTATAAAGTTTAAAAGATGGTGTTCATCCACTCAGTTTAAAACAGGTAGAGGATTGGTAAACACCTTAATAGATACATTACCTTTTGAACTACATTTACCTGGCTATCAGTTTTGTGGGCCTGGAACAAAATTAAAAGAAAGATTGGCGAGGGGAGATAAAGGGATAAATTTATTGGATATAGCTTGCAGAGAACACGATATTGCATATACACAATCAAAAGATATAATTAAAAGACATCAAGCTGATCGAATATTGAGTGAAAAAGCTTGGAAAAGAGTAAAATCTAAAGATAGTAATATAAAAGAACGTACGAGCGCTTGGTTAGTAGCAAATGCAATGAAGACAAAACTTAAATTTGGATTAGGATTACAGAAGAAGAAGAAGAAGAAAAATAAGAGGAAAAGTAAACGGAAATTATTAAATAAAAAACTATTTTCGTCAACTGTTAAGAACGTTTTAAATGTTTTAAAAAAGAAAAAAACTAACAACATTAATGAGGCTATTAAAATTGCTAAAAAAGCTATACACCCAAAGTTTAAAAGAAAAAAACATAGTGTCATTATACCAAGAGTTATTCCACTACCAAAACTCGGAGGATTCCTTCCGTTAATTCCAGTTTTAACAGCGCTATCAGCGCTCGGCGGTTTGGCTACAGGTGGAAGTGCTATTGTTAAAGCTGTAAATGATATAAAAAATGGAAAAGAACAACTATCGGAAGCTAATCGACATAATAGGTATATGGAATCCGTTGCTATGGGAAAAGGTGTTTTCCTTAAGCCATATAAAAAGGGATTTGGACTCTTTTATAAACCTCAGTCAAAAAACTTTTAAGGAATCTACCCAACCGTCCGCTCACTGATATCGACTTGAGGAAATATGTTAAAAAACTAAAACATTTTAGAGGTGTTTTTATGCGTGATAATTTACCAAAAAAGCCGTACATTCAAGAATGTGGCATTGTTAATTTAGATGATTCAGTCGGTCGTGGAACACATTGGGTAGCATACTATAAAAATAAGGATTATAAGGAATATTTTGATAGTTTCGGCAATTTACATCCACCATTGGAGATAGTTGAATATTTAAAACCACCTATTGAATATAATTATAAGCGAAAACAAAAATTTAATACTTACAATTGTGGTCATTTATGTTTGAAGTTCTTGTTTGAAAAGTATAAATACTTTTAAATAAATAAAAAGACATTTTTTTTCTTAATTTAACATTTTAATTGATATAGTTTATTTATTTTTATATTTCAATTTATGGTATTTTATAATGACCCCATGCAAAGGTTTCTATTCCATTTTCTCTTATATATCTCTTATCATCTAAATAACTTAACACTAGTTTAGTTATATGTTGAGTATACAGTTCATGTAAATTTGATTTAAAAATATACATTGAATCGTAATATAATATTTTTTCCATTAAACAATTTCTAAAATCATGACAAGAAAGTTTCGATACAACAGCTTTCTTAATACCTTTAACTTTTTTTATTTCGTCTTCATTTCCAACTGTCTTATATGAATACATTTTCGCTCTTAAACCAATAAACTCCTTCATAATTTTACCATTACACTCATCCTTCATCATACCTAAAACTTTTTTATTTAGTAAAGGGAAATCATAAGGATTTGGATTTAAATATGCAGAAGTGTCGAAGTGTAATGGAATATCATTACGAATATCATCATAGAAATCAATAGTTTTTATATTATAAATAAATGAATCTGTATCCATATAGTTCATGTTTACATTATCCTTATATTTAGGTTTCATATAATTATAATGAAAATCATACATTTTTAATTTAGAGAGCTCTAAAACTGTGAACCCTATATAAATTGGTTTATTATAAACGGTTGAAACTGTTTGCATTTGTATTGCAACCATATTACTGGTGAATTTAAGTATGCTGTGGAAATTTGGTTTTGCTATGAGAGCTCTAGCTCCCAATCTTCTACCGCTACTTTCCCACTCGCATACTATTTTTACATTTTTTCTTTTATCTACATTTTCCATGGTTTTACCATAGACGGCATTATTTAGGAGCTTAAAAAAATTTTGTTCAAACACATTCTTTGCTGTAGTTCGATGTTGGTTGTTTATATCAATATATCTTTTTAACCAATCTGATTGATCGAATTGAAGAATTCTGTGTATTTTCTTCAAAATTAAACCATTACTAATACACTGTTGTAAAACTCTATAATGTATAATATATTTTTCCTTATTAGTTAAATCTGTAATCAGTTTATTTTGTTTCATATTGTTATTTTTTTTATTTTCTGCGCAAAAAGGTAAATCGTTATGCCAATCATGTAATGTAGAAGGATATTCTATATCTACTTCTAATATATATCCAGTTAAAGAGCTCTCTTCTATATCATTTAAATCAAAATTATCAAAACTGTTCATCCATCTAAAATTTCCATACGGGAGATATTGAGACATAGCATATCCATATAAATTATTAACATCTAAATAAACTAGATAGCTTGATTCTTTTGTAGAATCAAAATCATCCATATATTTATTATTAGCAATTGTATGACGATTGCTACATTGAACAATACCTCCTCTAATACCTCTTAAAACAAAATTATATTGATCAATATCTGTTAATAATTCTAATTTTATATCAGTTGTCTTTAACATTGCATCCCAAGACAATCCAGGTGTAGTATAGTATTGAGCGGGATCTAAATTATAAATACTTATACAAACTTTTCTAAAATTTTCAAATATATCACATAATAAGAGTACATCAACTTTCAAATATAGCAAAAGATAGTCCAACAAATTTTCACATTGAAAAGTATTCCATACATTTTGAGCATGATTATAATCTGCATCATTACATGCTTCATTATTTAATTTATTGAAAAATAGAGATTGTGTAGGAAGTTGAGTTTCCTGAAGACGTTCCTCAGAATTCAGATAATCATAGGGAAATACACCTTTCCTTTTCATCAAACTGAATTCATTATCATCAGTATATACTGATTTAACAACTTTCAAATCATCGTTAGATAAATAATTAGCTAAGTTTTGTAAACTTGAAGGCATGAATCTATATGAATCAAGAAAACGAAGTTCAATACTATTTTCTTGTGTAACAAAAATTCTTTTCGAAATAGAAATATATAATTCCTTATTTATTGGAATTATGTTTATATCTCCTGGAATTGTTGATAGTTCTTTTACAAATAAATGACTATCATATGCTGACATATTGTGAAAAAATATAGGAATGAATGTGGGAACTTGATAATTTAAATTGCACTTATTATGTGCTGGACCTCTATAATTTCCAGTTAAGTGACAATGATCAGTAACTTTATCTTCATTAGATAAATAACCTTTACAAATGTGACAAATGTTACTTTCCCTTTGCTCTATTTCCTCATCAGAAGTTAAATTATTCATTTGTTTGACTTTACTTAAATATTCTCTATATATTGCTAAAGCATCTTCAACTAAATTTTGAATAAATTTTTGTGTAGAATCTTCACCGTTGTAAATTCTTAATATATTTAAGCTATCATCAAAAGAGCATTTGATGTAATAGCTATATGCAACGGGTTTGTGTTTTTGAGTAGATCTTACGTTTGTAGAATTTTGAATGTCTATTTCCTGAAGAATACATTCGAAATCTGCATAAATTGCGAATGGAACTGGTAACTGTTTGTTATAGTTTTTAAACATAATGGTTTTGTCTACCTCTGTCGGCATATGTGTAACAACCTTGTTACATTCCTCTTTGTGCGATGTAAGTTTATTTTGTGTAGAGAAGTATTGGAAGCAAGTGTTGCACACAATGATTTGATTAGTATGTTTGGTTTGCTGACTTCTAATTAATCTATAATTTAAAAGAAAAAAAGAAAAGAAAAAAGGAAAAACAAATAAGAATTATATAAATTTTTTTTTTTTTTTTTGTTTTTTTTACCTGGAAATATTTTTAATCCAAACATAGTGAAATCGATTTTCTGCTTCCATAAACAATAAATTTATGTGTTTCTCCTTTTCTTGAGCGGACTTATAAAACGGTCCTATTATTAGGTTTTTTTCGTTTAATCCGAAAACATTTATACTGACTTCGGAGTTTATTAATTCAAAGTCTTTAATTTTATTTATTTGTAATGGAAAGCTTAAATTGTTAAACTTTATTCTGATATTATTTTGTAGCAATATTTCATCACTCGTAATGTCTCTAATTTTGTATGATGAGCATCTGCTTCCATTTTTATCAACTGGAGATAATGCAGATATGACTGCCCATTTAAAACAAAATATATCACTATTATTAACATTGATGCATGCCTTTTTTTGCTCTATTGTTTTTGGTAAAGGAATGTATTGACTTCCTTTTAATGGTTTGTAACTATTTATATTAATTTCAAGGAAAGAGATTTTAATTAATGTCCATCCACTATCTCTCTCCTGAAACTCACTCATTTTTTTTTTTAGGATATTACAGTGATTTTCAAAAAAATCATTAAGAGTGTTCATTGTTATTGTTAATTGTAAAATATCCATTTTAGTTTGATGTGATTTAAGGTCTATTTCACATGATTCATCATTTTTAATCAACAGATATTCACAAAAAAGTTCAAAATTTGCTTTTATGTTTACATGTTTTTCAACAGAGTTTTTTAAAATTTCTACCACTTCATCTTTCGCTAATTTAAAAAAGTTTTCAACTAACAAATCATTTTTATTGGAATTTGTATAACGAAAAGTTTCAATACGATTTTTGAAAGATGATGATTGACACGTTAAATTATCATTAATTCTTTCACCACAATTCTTTTTATGGCTATTTGTTCTCAAGTGAAAACTCCATTGATTACTGTTTATATTTTTTTCACATATTTCACAATATACACTTGTTTGTTCATTGTTAATGTGAGTTAACCTTTTATGTTTGATTAATTTCGTAAGTTCATTAAATTTTAGATTGCATAAATTACACTTGAATTCAGTTTTATGATGGATTCGGATGTGACGTTTAAGATTAACGTTTAGATTAAATGTGTTTCCACAATACTCACATAAAAAATTAGCCATTGTTCATTTTTTTTTTGGTCCTGTCTTTGTTATTTTTTTGTTATTGTTAACAAATCACTTGAAATTGGAAAGTTTGTTTATTGCTGCTTCCGACTAAGCTAGCTTTTTTTAACTTATATCTACCAGATTTAAGATCTTCTAGAGCCTCAACGCTTATTTTATTAAATCTTTCTGGCAGAAAAACTATATTTTTTTCCAATTCTAATAAAATTTTTTCACCATATTTGGTATTTTTACGCTCTCCCATTATAATTTTCAAGGGAGTCTCGATAGGATATTCCTTTAGCGAAAGGATTTTTTTTTTAAATGAATTTTGGTTTGATACCTTTAGCCACTCTTCAGCTACGTTTTCACTAATATTCATCATATTATGTTTAATTTAAATATTGTTCACTGAAAACTTTCGAGTGTCCGTGTGTCTGTTTTAAGTTTCTGGAAGTGTATATCTTGACGAATGAAATGAATAATTTTTAAGTTGTGCTTTTATACAAATTTTTTTTTCTAGGTTGTAGAGAAAGTTCTTACTCATAAGAATAACAAGGGAAATGATATAAAAATTTTATGATCAACACATAAACATTAAAACGATTTGGGTAAAACGTAATCAAAATTTAATGATCAACGCATAAACATTAAAAAAAAATCACGATCTAATCTTAGTTCTTTTAGTTCTTTTATTGGGGAAAACGATTTGGGGAAAACGTAATTAAAATTTAATGATCAGCACATAAACATTAAAAACCCATTAGGGTTTCCATCATAGTTTTAATGGGGGGAAAACGATTTTGGGTAAAACGTGATTAAAATTTAATGATCAACACATAAACATTAAAAAAAACCACGATCTAATCTTAGTTCTTTTAGTTCTTTTATTGGGGAAAACGTAATTAAAATTTAATGAGGGGAATTGGGTTTCCATCATAGTTTTAATGGGGAAAACGTGATAAAAATTTTATGATCAACACATAAATACACTACAAACCTACACATACAACACATCGCCTTTTCTTTCACGTTAACGCCAACACCACCACACCACAAACAACAACCAATCAGAGAGCTCATTCTGAGACTACACTAACACAAACAATTAAATTTCAGGTTTTATAAATTTACCCTGCAGATCAGAGAGCTCATTCTGAGACTACACTAACACAAACAATTAAATTTCAGGTTTTATAAATTTACCCTGCAGCAAATGTGATGAGTTGTAAAATTATATCTTCATAGATCAATCACTACTATACTCCAAATATACTAGTCGAGATCAGTCCTACATAGATCACTCTCTTCATAGATCAGTCACTACTATACTATTTGGAAGTACTACTATACTCCAAATATACTAGTCGAGATCAGTAATACTATATACAAAAGGGATGAGTCGCGGACTACTCTTTTCATAGATTAAACACTACTATACTCGAAATGTACTAGTCGATATCAGTCCTACTATAGACGAAAGGGATGAGTCACGGATCACTTTCTTTACAGATCAGTCACTTAATTTTTTTTGCTGGGTATATATGTACAAAAGCAAGCATTGGGGTGTCTTCCCTCAAAACTATTCCTCGGATTTATAAAATACATACAAACATGTACTACAAATAATAAAATACACACAAACACATGTTAAAAAATCAATGCATTAGCGTGGTCCGAATTTACAAAACTGCTCCCCGATGTATGGGAAATTCAAATTGTGAGCCAGAACATACCTATCCATACTACTGTGCTTGCGCCCCAGCCAGATGTTTCCCGGTACGCTTCCAGATCGAGTGGCAAAATGCCTAGAATGACCTGAAGAGCTTCGTTGGGCGTTGTTCTTAGCGCGTCGCCTAATACAGATCATTCCAGATCTGTGGACTTTACCTAACAGATTCAGGTTGATCCATCTGCATATTTTGGGGCTGAGATCCCACTTTTTGCCAATGGCTATTTTGCACGTGTAAAGTGCAAAACACGCCTTCCTCTTATTGAATATCGGCATATGCCGAAAAAAGTAAGTTAGGTGGCAACCCTACTTACCTTTCCCTGGATACTCATATTGGCTTATCTTGCTTAGTATTTAAAAGAAATTTCAAAGAGTTCGCAACCCCGTTTACGATTAAATAAAATGCAGTTTGGTGGCAACCTTGCTAAAAAAAAACCTTATTTTATATCCTTATTTTATATCCTCATTTTATATCCATTTCGGCAAATTTTTCCAAAACTTGTTTAAAACTTAAACCTTAAAATAGGTGGCAACCTCATAAACCGCTCGTAGTGGCAATACCCAAGAGGAAAATGTAAGAATGAAGCATGCTACCAACATAACAAATTTCACAAGAGAGAGGCCCATATACCAGGGAATAAAACAAATGCGGTTAAATGCAACCCTATGCTCCAATGGGAGCTTAGGAGGTTAATGATGTTGAGGAGGTGGCAACTCTAGACACCTAGCCTACCTGAGAATGTTTTAGTTGGAATTCCGTTGAAAATACGGTTCGTTTAACACCCAAATAGATAAATCCTGCTCAATATTAAAAAAATGCATATAGAAAGCAATCCCGTAAACTGTCCCGAGTGGCAACACCCAAGTAGAAAATCTTAGAAATAAGCATGCCACCCTTATGCCAAATTTGATAAAAAAACCTTCCGTCGTTCCAGACATAGTGGTGCATATACAAAAAATTTAAAAAAATTCAGTTAGGTGGCAACCCTGCCTGAAAATATATTAGCTGGTATAGGACGCAAAACTAAAAAACTAATGGCGGCGATATGCCAACAGGTTATCATAACCCCTAACGTTATTTTTTATTTAAAACAAAATTGGAAAGGTGGCAACCCTTTAACCAGCTCAAAGTGGCAACTACGAAGTAGAAAACCTGAGAATGAAGTAAACTCTCCATATACTTTATTTAATTTAAACCGCTTCAGCCCTAACCGAGAGTGTGGCCAAAATACGAAGGAACCAATAAAATGCGATTAGGTGGCAACCCTAGATTGAAACAGTGCTTGAAAATATTTTAGTTTGTGTGCGGCAGAAATTGCTTAGTTTTTTTGCACACTTATCTTGTAGCTTATTTATATAGCTTACTTATAGTGTGAAGCAAATTATCATGTAGTGGCTTGAGCTTTTTCAGAATTTATAACTTAACATGAAATTAGGGAAAACATTTATTTCCTATTACATATATGTATTGCATTTTCTACTTTTCCGATTAAGTTGTTGCTTCCCACTATAAAACAGCACTCAATTTTTTTTTGAAACTTCGCTCATGCCGCTGTCACCTACCTACTTAATTACACTTACCAGCACTTATACTAAAACATACACTGCAAAAAAAAAACTTACTCGAACACTGCTAACAAAGCGTAAACGCGCCACCGTACACTTTTCGTAAGTTTGCAAATTATTTCTTTACTACTTTACTACTTTTGCACTTTTTCTACGCTCTTCACTTGTTTATACTATTTTCACTTATTTATACTCTTTTAATTGTTGTACTTAATTTTCGAAATTTATTTTTTGATTGCCGAAAACTTGTTCAGCTTATTTTATTTTGTTCGTTGGGTTGTAGGAGCTTCTTCGGCAATTTGACAGAAAATTAAAACAAAAATGTGTGTGAACAAGGCGCGAAAGCTGTGGAAAAGAGTAGAAAATATATAAATATACATACATTTTTGTTTCGACTTTGTCATGTAGGCCCGAAGTAGCCCATTTAACCCAGAAAACAATTTATAAAAAGTTTGCTTTAAAAATTTAATGTTATTTCAACTATGAACTTATGCGCTTTTGTTTGTTAATTTTTTCTCACTATTCCTTTTAAAATATTCTTATTCTTTTATTACTAACATTTTCACTACTTTGAACCTTCACTTTTTCTTACATATTTTTATACTCTTTTCTAATAACTTTTTAATTAAGTACTTTATTATCAAAAACTAAAATTTAAAATTTCACTCTTTCACAAAAATCTTATTTAAAAATGATATCAGATACACTATCAGAAACTAAGATCATTGAAATTTTGTATTAAAATAGTAATTATAGTTATACGGATTAACCCCCGAATTATAGTTTAGGTTTTTTTTTTTGAAATTCAAAATTGACTATTATTACAAAAAATAAATCAATTTCGATGACATATCGAAATTTTTCGAAGAAAAATAAAAATAAGAAATTTTTACAAAAAATGTATCTATTTTGTGGAATTCTGGGGTTGAATTCTAAAGCTAATGTTTAGAAAGACGAAAATCGTTTTAAAATACTGAGCGACAGCCAACAAAAGATATGCGTGGGGTATGAAAACTAAAGAGCACTGAACACTGAACCAATTGCCAATTTTGCATTTTACTTGAAATTTTTTTACAGTGTACTTAACTAATTAATTTTTTTTTATATAAAAAACAAAAGTTATGCTAAGTGTTAGAAAAACTGTTTTTAAACCTGAATTGCACCTACCTATTTACTAAAGATGTCACAGTGAAATGAAAAATGGTTTTCTATTAAAACTTAACCTTTTAAGCGCCAACAGTGCAATTTGACATTTATTTTAAGCATAGAAAATTGTATCAAACTTTTTGTTTTAAAAAGTATTTCTTATAAATTGCGCTCAGACTGGTGGCAGACAATGGGTAAAAAACTCATAATATTGTTATGTTTAAGTGCTAGAAAATGTTTTTTTTTTTAAATACATCCAACGACTCTTAAGAACTTACATAAAAAAAAAAAAAATTGCTTAAAAAACTGTAAAATATTTTAGTAAAATATTTTTAACACTCCAACGACTCTGAAAAAGAAAAATACAAAACAACCGTTTGAAATAAAATTGCATACTACAGTACACTGTAAAAAATAATATGAAATCTCAAAAGTTTTAAGCGTTCTTAATTTTCATATCGCTCTCTCAAAATGTTATGCTCCATAAATATTGTCGCACAGTGTATTAAATTTCTCTAAAATTAACTATATCTAATAAAATGTGTGTTTTCATGTATTTTTCTATTTTGTCTTTTTTTCTTGATTTGTGCTTTTTGCTGGTTTTGTTGAACTGCTTCTTCTTCTACTACTACTTCTACTACTACTGCTACTGCTACTACTACTTCTACTACCTACTACTACTACTGTTACTACTACTATTACCACCGAGTAACAAATCTATATGCGGAAAACAAATTTACAACAACAACACCTCTCTACAACAACATCTAATACCAACTACAACAACAACAACAATTCCAACAACTTAAACAACGTCAATTACAATGAGGTAAAGTATAATATTATATGCATTCCATGTTTGTAATCTCTATGTATTTAAATGTTTTAAAAAGTTTTACTTTACTAATTAGTCAAGTAGTTACATATGTAGTTTCTTAACAAAAAAGAGTAAAAAAAATTTGACATAAAAATTGTAGTGGATAAAATAATGTATAAAAGGCATTAAAGCGATATATTGAAGAGGAGGTTCAAATATATGGAATAAGAAAATGAAAAAAAGAAATACAAAAAACCAAGGGAATAAAAGAAAATAAAAAAAGATAAAATAAAATAAAATAAAATAAAATAAAATAAAATAAAATAAAATAAAATAAAATAAAATAAAATAAAATAAAATAAAATAAAATAAAATAAAATAAAATAAAATAAAATAAAATAAAATAAAATAAAATAAAATAAAATAAAATAAAATAAAATAAAATAAAATAAAAAAAAATAAAAAAATGTAGTCGATTAATAAAATAAGAAGAAAAAATCAAATAAATAAAAAATAAAAAAAAATATTGAATAAAGAAAAAAAATATAGTAAAAAAATTTAATTTCAATAAGCTACACAGAGAAAAATTAACTGGTCATATCAATGAAAAAATCATTGTGAATTCTTGTCTATTACTAAATGCTGTTCATTCAACCTTATCATAACTGTTGTTTTAACAGAAAATTTTGTTGCTTAAGGTGTAGCTCTATATGTAAAGTAAAATTAGTGTTATTTTAACACCAAAAGGTGTCAAAGTGAAAAATAAATCAAATAAAAAAACATCAGACTTCTTATATTGACGTAACCGAGAATCGAACTCAGGTGTCTTGAACCAATAAATCTCAGTTATTTTCCCAGCTACTTACTTGGTTTTGCATTTGTCACGGGATAGGCACTTACTTGGTTTTGTGGTGTCACGGGAGACTTGGTGAGAACACCTAGCTTTGTTGCCTTCACCGAGAATCCAGCTCACAAAATTTGACTGCTGTGCGCAGGTGTCTAAAATGATGCCATCGTGTATTTAAGCTTGCCGGCGTCTAATTATAGCTTGGTTCTATGAAAGTAATGAGAGCATCTTGGATGTTGGATTAACTGCAAGAGATTGTTGTTTCAAGACAAAATTTTGTTTGATCAACAAAACCTCTGTAAGTTCTACTAATTTAATTGGATGCTGCAATACATTTATAATGATAGTTGCTTCATTGTTGTTTGAACACAAAATTTAGTTTCATCAGCAAAAACTCTGTCATATCTACTAAATTTAATTGGATGATAAATGACAGTTCCATCGCTGTTGAATTAACTAGAGGAAGTTGTTGTTTTAACACAAAATTTTAGTTTGATCAAAAAAATTCTATTAGTTTTACAAAATTTTGTTAATTAAAAATGTATTGTTCTATGAATGTTCAATCAACAACTGAGTGCAGTTACTTCAACAAAAAATTTTGTTCAAATAACCAAAATCTGATCAATTTAAAACTTCAGGATAACAGTACGAGATTGCTAATTTTACCAATGTCATTTTTTTTCTGTGTAAATTAAATTAAAAATTAATTAAACTAAATTAAATTGAATTGAATTAGGTTTAGTTGAAAGAGACTGAGTTGAACAAATAAAGTTTATTTTTCTGCATTTTAAGTGATAAAATATCATCGACTTAACCGTATTTTCCACATTAATCACTCTTGATCCGATTCACAGTAAATTATTGAAATTTATTTTATTTTGTTTAAGAATTTATTAGCTTTTTAGGCATGTAAGGGCTTAGATAAATTGTTCTATCAAATAAATAAATACTTTAATATGAACTTTAGCCGTTAGTTATAACAAATCTTTCAACATTGGTTAGCCAATTCGGTGAAAGGATTAAATGCGGCCCAAAAATACATAAAATTTATTATTGTAATTTAAGGCGCAATATTTTCCATTTTATATTGTCTCGTTTATATAATGGCATAGACATAAATCAGTGAGTTTGTGAATTTGCATTTGTTGTCGCTTGCCATTTTTGACCGTAGGGTGTTTGTAGACATTTTTGTAGAAAGTATTAGGTGACTGAACTTGATATTGATTTAGCGCTAACTTTACTTACCCAAATGATCAAAAAGTTACTCTAAAATAATCCCAAAATTATACTAAAATGATCCCAAATCGATCCAAAATAGACACTTACATGTTCCCAAAATGATCCGAAATTGAACCCAAAACGACCCAAAAATAATCCCAAAATTACCCAAAAAAGATCCCAAAATGATTCCAAAATTACCCCAAAAAACCCTTAAATGTACCCAAAATGATCGGAAATAACCTCAAAATTATTCAAATATGATCCCAAAATTACCCAAAAATAATCCCAAAATAATCCCGAAATAGTCCAAAACGAGCGCAAAAAGACCCCCAAATGTTCCCAAAATGATCCAAAATTGAACCCAAAATAATCCCAAAACTACTCCAAAATTATACGAAAATTACCCCAAAATGATCCAAAATTGAACCCAAAATGATCTCAAAATAGTCCCAAAATGATCCCAAAGTGATCCCTAAATGATGCCAAAATTATCCTAAAATAATCCAAATATGAACTCAAAAATATAAAATACAAATACAATACGGTAAAATGGTAACCCTGGGCGACAACCCTAATTGAAAATATTTTAGTTGGTATGTCGGCGAAAAAACCTTACATTTGGTATCCATATTGGCATATGTTGAACCATAATTAATTAAAATTGAAATAGGTGGCAACCCAGTAAACAACCCCAAGTGGGAATATTCAAAATTTTATCCAAATCGCTCAAGCGGTTCCCGAGATAGTCCGTATATACAAATATTTAAGTTTAGCTCATTTAAAGTTATAAAATAAAAGCGCACTTGAAAATCTCTGCTTTTTATAGGTGATATTAACTAATTAAGGCCGCCATGGTGTAGCGGTTAAGTGTTCGCCTTCTACACCAAGTCGTGGCGGTTCGATGCCCGGCAAAAGTAACATCAAAAATTATTTAGAAAAAGAATTTTTCTAAACGGGGTCGCCCCTCGGCAGTAGTTTGGCAAACTCTCCGGGTGTATTTCTGCCATGAGAAGCTTCTCAGCAAAAAATTCATTTGTTTTGCAAGTGCCGTTCGGAGTCGGCAAAAAACTGTAGGTCCCGCCAACTTGTAGGAAAAAACTCAAAAAGCAACACACCACAAGTTGGAAAGAGAAGCTCGGGGAAAATCTCGTTAGAGGTTATGATAACCTGTTGGTATATCGCCGCCATTAGTTTTTTTTTTTTTTTTTTTTTTGTGTTTTTAACTAATTAAGAACTCAGGGCTATATGCCATATTTTTATAGCGTTTTTACGCACAAACAATTTTTGCAACTTTTTGACCTTTGTACCACATTCCATATATATTATTTTATGTCCTTTTTTAGATAAATAACATCAACAAATAATGCAATATGTCAACACATCTGTTTTAACCGTTTTCTTTCGCACTGTAAGCCTCCTCTCTCGCTGTATTTGTTCATGGCAAAGTTCTTTGCCAATAAATTTTTTGTAAATATCCCATTTAAGGTCAACATGTATCATTTCTTAAATGGCACAGCCAAACAAAAAATGGTAAAGGAGAAAGCTCGTCAAGTAAATATTCGTTTTGGCCCTTGCGTCATGTGCAAATAATTGAAAATTTAAACAGTTGCAATAAATTTTAAGAGTTAAAAAAGGGCCATAGTCATTAAATAGTGACATAAATAATTCGAAATAAGGTTCATAGGAAACAGGAAAAGCCCTGGGGCATTTGCTGAAAAGTGGCCTTTGCTTTTGAAATGAAGAGTGCGTATTTTTTTTTTGCAGTGGTCGCTAAAAATAGAACTGAATAGGAGAAAGTTTAATATGTAAGGGATTTAGATTAAAGCTGTAATCTTATTCCTATAAGTTATTATAATTTTTTATTTTCCAACCATATGAAATTGGTTTTTCCTCCGATCATTTTGCACTGTGTAATTAGCTAAATAACATACATATATGCAAGTAAAAGCATCATTGTCATGTCTTAATCAAAGAAGCACTGTTTGCTACTTAATTCAATTAACATTAATTGAATTCAACTTACTTGATGCATGCAGTGAATGGGATGGGTGCCGATGTTAAAGGTACGAGTCTAGGAAAAGAGACAACGAAACGGTTAGACAGTCGGCAGCAAACATACGTATGAAATTCCGCTTACCCAGCAAACATTTGGACAAGTGTTCGGTAAATAAAATAAAATAAAATAAAAATTTAAAAAAATAAAATAAAATCACATAAAATAAAATGAAATAAAATAAAATAAAATAAAATAAAATAAAATAAAATAAAATAAAATAAAATAAAATAAAATAAAATAAAATAAAATAAAATGAAATAAAATAAAATAAAATAAAATAAAATAAAATAAAATAAAATAAAATAAAATAAAATAAAATAAAATAAAATAAAATAAAATAAAATAAAATAAAATGAAATAAAATAAAATAAAATAAAAAAAATAAAAAAAATAAAATAAAATAAAATAAAATAAAATAAAATAAAATAAAATAAAATAAAATAAAATAAAATAAAATAAAATAAAATAAAATAAAATAAAATAAAATAAAATAAAATAAAATAAAATAAAATAAAATAAAATAAAATAAAATAAAATAAAATAAAATAAAATAAAATAAAATAAAATAAAATAAAATAAAATAAAATAAAATAAAATAAAATAAAATAAAATAAAATAAAATAAAATAAAATAAAATAAAATAAAATAAAATAAAATAAAATAAAATAAAATAAAATAAAATAAAATAAAATAAAATAAAATAAAATAAAATAAAATAAAATAAAATAAAATAAAATAAAATAAAATAAAATAAAATAAAATAAAATAAAATAAAATAAAATAAAATAAAATAAAATAAAATAAAATAAAATAAAATAAAATAAAATAAAATGAAAAAAAATAAAATAAAATAAAATGAAAAAAAATAAAATAAAATAAAATAAAAAGAAATAAATAAAATAAAATAAAATAAAATAAAATAAAATAAAATAAAATAAAATAAAATAAAATAAAATAAAATAAAATAAAATAAAATAAAATAAAATAAAATAAAATAAAATAAAATAAAATAATATAAAATAAAATAAAATAAAATAAAATAAAATAAAATAAAATAAAATAAAATAAAATAAAATAAAATAAAATAAAATAAAATAAAATAAAATAAAATAAAATAAAATAAAATAAAATAAAATAAAATAAAATAAAATAAAATAAAATAAAATAAAATAAAATAAAATAAAATAAAATAAAATAAAATAAAATAAAATAAAATAAAATAAAATAAAATAAAATAAAATAAAATAAAATAAAATAAAATAAAATAAAATAAAATAAAATAAAATAAAATAAAATAAAATAAAATAAAATAAAATAAAATAAAATAAAATAAAATAAAATAAAATAAAATAAAATAAAATAAATAAAAAAATAAAATAAAATAAAATGAAATAAAATTAAATTAAATTGCATTGCATTACATTAATATCTTCCCTGTCCAATGAGTCATAGGTGAGCGTATTGAAGTAAGTTCATAAGTCAAATGTGACTCATTTCTGTATACTTGAGAATATGTTCATATACAAAAAATTCAGCGTGAGACATTCTCAAAGCGCTTTGTATGGGGACAGGGAAGTTATTAAATTAATAAAAATTAAATAAAATATAAAAAAATTTGAAAAAATAAAATTAAAAAAAATAGAAAAAAAGGAAAATAAAATGAAATAAAATAAAACTAAATGAAATTTAATTAAATAAGCTAAAGAAAATATGAAGGCACTGGAGGTCGCTCTCGCAGCATTGATTCGGTTAATCTTCAAAATGCTCGCTGGGGTATACTACCCAAGAATCACTCGTATTTATATGAAACGAATAATCAAGTTATAGGTACAGGCATTACATTAACGATATTAGTTGCAGCACTCAGCAAAAGTTGAGCACAAGAAAGAGACAATAAGAGCGTTAGAAAGAGAAGCAACTTGCTTAAACTATCATACTTCCTCTTCTTCCTCTATACATATATCGGTATGAACATTCATCAATGCTTGCTGTGAGCATTAACATTACGCATAATTGCATTGAATGTGTGACATTGGCAGCTGCCAACTACTGTAAAATACTAACTAAGCAACTAGCCGCAGCAATCAGCAGCAATGATGTACTATGTCTAGTGTAAATGCCAATTTAGACAATAAACAGTTGATATGTATAAGCGTGTGTATGCGTGTTTTGTGTACTCGCCAAGGAAGAATGGTTGTTGGTTGCATCTGACACACAATGACCAACGAACGCTGTTAGCAATTGGTAAATAGCGAGCGACAGCAAACATGATTATACGCTTTCAAAAGCTTTACAAACTTCACGCACACAAGCACACACTCATAGAAAGCGAGTTTGCATTTCACACTTCTATGGTCCATGATGTCAAATAGGAGTGGCCTATTGGCGATTTAAGTATGTCACTTGCAAATATCCTCGGTCAGTGTATAAAGTGTTAAGGGATAATTAGATTATGCTTTGTTGAAGTGAGTTTAGTGGTAATGCAGAGGAGGTTGGGTGATGGCAGATTTAAAGCAGTTGTCACGCAGTTGCAGAAAAATTCGCATATATTCTTGTTAGGGACAATATATAGGATTTAATGGTAGCCAGCGCGAATAAGAAGCTTACTATCGACGCCTAAATTATAGTACCTGGGTGACCCATCTTGCTCAAAATGACCCAAAAATAATCCCAAAATAATCCTAAAATTATCCCAAAATGATACGAAATTGAACCCAAAACTACCCAAAAATGATCTGAAAATGATCTCAAAATTACCCTAAAATTATCCAAAAATGATTCCCAAATGATCTCAAAAACATCCTTAAATGTACCCTAAAATGATCTCTAAATTATCCAAAAATGTTCCCGAAATAATCCTAAAATAATCCCAAAACGACCCCAAAAAGACTCTCAAAATGATCCAAAAATGATCCGAAAATGACTCCAAAATGATCCGAAAATAACCCCAAATCCTAAATTAATCCAAAAATCAACCCAAAATGACCTCAAAATAGCCCCAAACTTATTCCAAAGTAACCCCGAAATGATCTCAAAGTGATCCCAAAAGTATACAATACAAATACAATACGGTAAAATGGCAATAGTATTTTAGTTGGTATGTCGGCGAAAATAGCTTTCATTTATCTAACTCCATAACTTAAAAAAATTGAAGTAGGTCTTAAAATCAACCATACTATATACATACATATATAAAAATTTCCTCCAAATCGGCCAAGCAGTCCCGGAGATAGTCCAGATACACAAATATACAAATGTACAAATATACAAGTTTTGCTCGTTTAAACTTATAAAATAAAATAAAAAAATTAAAAAAATAAAAAAATTACATAAAATAAAATAAATTTAAAATAATAAAAAAAAAATTTTTTAAAATAAATTTAAGAAAATTAAAAAAAAATTTATTTAAATAAAAAAGAATAAAAAAAGGACGTGTGGCACTCGGGGACTGCCGCGGTAACTTTTTGTCAACTTATTCAATTATAATATTTATGAAAACTCAATGAGCATATTTATGACTTTAGAGCAGTACAGCCTTAACCTGTTGATAGTATAGCCTATACAGCTCCAATTTTATGTAATCGGCCTGCTGCTAACATTAGTACAACGTCACACTATTAGTAGTATAGCCTAAATGTAGGCAACGCTTACAGATCCATTTTTAATGTAATGTAATGTACAGCTCTAATTTTATGTAATCGGCCTGCTGCTAACATTAGTACAACGTCATACGCCTAAATGTAGGCAACGCTTATATTTATTTATGTCAAGTTATGTTGCTGACGCCGAACCTTTTAACATTGGAAAAAGTCCGTTACGCCAAGGCCTGCGATAAAATCTATGCAATAGCTTAAAAATAAAATAAAATAAAATAAAATAAAAAAAATAAAATAAAATAAAATAAAATAAAATAAAATAAAATAAAATAAAATAAAATAAAATAAAATAAAATAAAATAAAATAAAATAAAATAAAATAAAATAAAATAAAATAAAATTAAAATAAAATAAAATAAAATAAAATAAAATAAAATAAAATAAAATAAAATAAAATAAAATAAAATAAAATAAAATAAAATAAAATAAAATAAAATAAAATAAAATAAAATAAAATAAAATAAAATAAAATAAAATAAAATAAAATAAAATAAAATAAAATAAAATAAAATAAAATAAAATAAAATAAAATAAAATAAAATAAAATAAAATAAAATAAAATAAAATAAAATAAAATAAAATAAAATAAAATAAAATAAAATAAAATAAAATAAAATAAAATAAAATAAAATAAAATAAAATAAAATAAAATAAAATAAAATAAAATAAAATAAAATAAAATAAAATAAAATAAAATAAAATAAAATAAAATAAAATAAAATAAAATAAAATAAAATAAAATAAAATAAAATAAAATAAAATAAAATAAAATAAAATAAAATAAAATAAAATAAAATAAAATAAAATAAAATAAAATAAAATAAAATAAAATAAAATAAAATAAAATAAAATAAAATAAAATAAAATAAAATAAAATAAAATAAAATAAAATAAAATAAAATAAAATAAAATAAAATAAAATAAAATAAAATAAAATAAAATAAAATAAAATAAAATAAAATAAAATAAAATAAAATAAAATAAAATAAAATAAAATAAAATAAAATAAAATAAAATAAAATAAAATAAAATAAAATAAAATAAAATAAAATAAAATAAAATAAAATAAAATAAAATAAAATAAAATAAAATAAAATAAAATAAAATAAAATAAAATAAAATAAAATAAAATAAAATAAAATAAAATAAAATAAAATAAAATAAAATAAAATAAAATAAAATAAAATAAAATAAAATAAAATAAAATAAAATAAAATAAAATAAAATAAAATAAAATAAAATAAAATAAAATAAAATAAAATAAAATAAAATAAAATAAAATAAAATAAAATAAAATAAAATAAAATGAAATAAAGTAAAAAAAATGATAAATAAAGTAAAATAAAATGAAATAATACAAAATAAAATAAAAAATTGAAATTGAATTAAAAAATAAAATAAAAGAAACTGATGAGCGATGCTACCCTGCCATATTCTTTATTGTTTCTAACTATCTATATAATTTTTTAGTAAGTTTTGATATAAATAGCTGCTACTACTTCAAAATAGCTGCTACTACTTCAAAAGTACACTCGAAAATGCAGCAATTTGTAGGTGGACTAATTCGAGGGATTTTTCTTTTATAATATGTCCACTATTTGCATTGCACGTATGCAACGTCGACGCTGCTCCGTACTTACATAGTTGACATTTTTAATAGCGATATTAAAGAATTTAAACTCTATGAAATTTACATTCCAGTTGGCAGGCATTTTTAATTATTATTTAATGACTGAGTAGGAAATATTTCACATTTTCACGACATGTGTCGAAAAATTATAATTTAAGGTGGGACGGACATTGATGCCGGTTGTTCTGTATTGAGTGTTTTTTGTGGAACATAAACTTATACCAAATTATTGTTGCTATGCTAGATTGCAACCCCGACAGCTCTTGTAGCACATTACGCGAGCCTTTTGCTGGTCCTTCATTGAAGCAGGTTTTTATGGGACGCATGCCAAACTAAGCGCTAACGATCACAAAATCAAAATTATTGTGAAAACTTTTAACCAAGTCACGTACACGATTACCGTGCCATTACATAGTTCAGAACTATTTCACTTTCAGTGCTCATATTTAAATATTGCTTTTATATACTTTGATTGCAACACCTTGGCAAATATTTGGCGCGTTGGTGGTGTTTCCAACATTTCCTGGCGCTTCTAAAGGCATCCTTGCTGCCCACCATGGTATGCGCACAAAATTTCAAAGTCCCTGTTCATTCTTGTAGGCATTCTTTTGGAACTTTTTTTTTTCTTTTTTTTTTTTTTGCTTGAGATATTTTGTCCTTGCAAGTTGTTGGCTATGCATAAAATTTGCTATCCTTTTGTTTCTTGACTTTGTCGTCAAGCATATTTTAACTAACATTCCACTTGTACTAGCTATGTTAAGCTCTAAACTTGTCAGCCATCTCTCTCTTCCTCATCACTGCAGCACATAACAACAATAACAACAACACACTTCCTGTTCGTCATTTCATTCCGGCTATTGTACTTACCGCATACTGTGGCTAAAGTATTTGCATTTTTGTCATGTTCTCGATTTCAGCAAAGAGCACCAACAAAATAAAAAAATAAAATATAATATAATAAAAATAAAGAAAAAGTATTTTAATAACATAAAATAGTATGAGAATGACTTAGAAAACAAAATGCTGGTGTTTATTAAATTCCTTTGACATAGCAAAGGCGTCAGCAGTTATCCTTCCGGTTATTTTATACACTCAAAGAAAATTGCCATTTATGCTCTGCTGCCTTCAAATCCTATTGCAGCTTTTGTTGTTGTCTTTGCTATGCTCTCTGCTCACTCGACTTAGGTGTTTTTAATAGATTCCAATTGGAAGCATCAAGAAGTTGGGTGTGAAAGTTGTCGGTTGCGTTTGTGGAATGTCTTAGGTATTAAAATACAACAAAAAATACAAAAACGTACAACAACAAAATCGACAAAATAAAATGAATTCAAGAAATGAAAAAGGAGTAAATAAATAATATCTAAATGTGTTTTGTGAAAATTGCACGAACTTAGTAGAAACTTTTTGAAAATCCAAAAGTATGTTTGTATGTATGTGTGTGTGTATAAAGCGCTTAAAATATATATTTATACATATATAATAGGCATTAAGGCGTAATATCTGATTAAATTAAATTCAATTAAGTTACTATTCACAAAAGTAAAAGTCGACTGAAAATTGCTACTATCAGTTACTTTAATGGAGCTTTTTGCCTTGAGATTTTCTCTACTTTTAAGCTTAAGCAAGCGGCTTTCACCAAATTGTAGCAATTAAAGATGTAAGAATAATGCACAATTGTTTGAGTTGAAAATTCAATTATGTACATCTTTAAATACTTGGCATTTAGTATGCAGTTAATAAAATATATTCCAATTAAAAGCTTTGATCAGAAACTTTTGAAAGCTTAAGATTTGTGTATTATTTGGTAGCATAAATTCCACTTTGGCAAATATAAATCAGGATGATTGACTTAGGCTTCTTGATTGGACAAATATTAGAAATTGCTAGAAAAAATTAAAGGAAAAGTAAAAAATTAAAGCAACAACATAAAATAAAGAAACATGAAATAAAAGGATAAAACAAAAATAAAATTAAATTAATAAAAACCAACAAAAATAATGAAATTTGAAGAAAAACAAAAAAAAATCATTTCTTGGCCTTAAGGTCACAAGTTAAAATAATAAAAAAATAAAAATGAAATAAATTAAAATAAAAAAAGTATAAAAAAAAATAAAATAAAAATAAAATAAAATAGAAAAATAAAATAAAATAGAAAAATAAAAAAAGTATAAAAAAATAAAATAAAAATAAAATAAAATAGAATAATTTATTTTATTTTTATTTTGTTTTTTTTTATACTTTTTTTATTTTAATTTATTTTATTTTATTTTTATTTTTTTTATTTCTTTATTATTTTAACTTGTGAGCTTGAGGCCAAGAAATGATTTTTTTTTTGTTTTTCTTCAAATTTCATTATTTTCGTTATAAAAAAAATAACATAAAATAAAATAATATAAAATTAAATTAAATTAAATTAAATGAAAAAAAATTTAATAAAATAAAATAATAAGAAAAAAATAAAATAATTAAAGAAATTAAATAAAATAATAAGAAAAAATAAAATTAAACAAAATAAAATAAAAATAATAAAAAAAATAAAACAAAATAAAATAGAATAAAATAAAAAAAATAAAATAAAATTAAAAAAAATAAAATAAAATAAAATAAAATAAAATAAAATAAAATAAAATAAAATAAAATAAAATAAAATAAAATAAAATAAAATAAAATAAAATAAAATAAAATCAAATAAAATAAATTAAAATAAAATAGAATAAAATAAAATAAAATAAAATAAAATAAAATAAAATAAAATAAAATAAAATAAAATAAAATAAAATAAAATAAAATAAAATAAAATAAAATAAAATAAATAAAATAAAATAAAATAAAATAAAATAAAATAAAATAAAATAAAATAAAATAAAATAAAATAAAATAAAATAAAATAAAATAAAATAAATAATAAAATAAAATAAAATAAAATAAAATAAAATAAAATAAAATAAAATAAAAATAAAATAAAATAAAATAAAATAAATAAAATAAAATAAAATAAATAAAATAAAATAAAATAAAATAAAATAAAAATAAAATAAAATAAAATAAAATAAAATAAAATAAAATAAAATAAAATAAAATAAAATAAAATAAAATAAAATAAAATAAAATAAAATAAATAAAATAAAATAAAATAAAATAAAATAAAATAAAATAAAATAAAATAAAATAAAATAAAATAAAATAAAATAAAATAAAATAAAATAAAATAAAATAAAATAAAATAAAATAAAATAAAATAAAATAAATAAAATAAAATAAAATAAAATAAAATAAAATAAAATAAAATAAAATAAAATAAAATAAAATAAAATAAAATAAAATAAAATAAAATAAAATAAAATAAAATAAAATAAAATAAAATAAAATAAAATAAAATAAAATAAAATAAAATAAAATAAAATAAAATAAAATAAATAAAATAAAATAAAATAAAATAAAATAAAATAAAATAAAATAAAATAAAATAAAATAAAATAAAATAAAATAAAATAAAATAAAATAAAATAAAATAAAATAAAATAAAATAAAGAAAAATAAAATAAAATAAAATAAAATAAAATAAAATAAAATAAAATAAAATAAAATAAAATAAAATAAATAAAATAAAATAAAATAAAATAAATAAAATAAAATAAAATAAAATAAAATAAAATAAAATAAAATAAAATATAACATAAATTAATTGAAAAAACAAAAATAAAATTAAATAATTAAAAAAATAAAATAAAATAATATAAAAAAAATTAAATAATTAAAATAATAAAATAAAATAAAAAATAAAATAAAATAAAAAAAAAATAAAATAAAATAATATAAAATTAAATTTAATTAAATGAAAGAAAAATTAAATAAAAATAAAATAAGGTAAAATAAAATAAATAAATAAAATAAAATAAAATAAATAAAATAAAATAAAATAAAATAAAATAAAATAAAATAAAATAAAATAAAATAAAATAAAATAAAATAAAATAAAATAAAATAAAATAAAATAAAATAAAATAAAATAAAATAAAATAAAATAAAATAAATAAAATAAAATAAAATAAAATAAAATAAAATAAAATAAAATAAAATAAAATAAAATAAAATAAAATAAAATAAAATAAAATAAAATAAAATAAAATAAAATAAAATAAAATAAAATAAAATAAAATAAAATAAAATAAAATAAAATAAAATAAAATAAAATAAAATAAAATAAAATAAAATAAAATAAAATAAAATAAAATAAAATAAAATAAAATAAAATAAAATAAAATAAAATAAAATAAAATAAAATAAAATAAAATAAAATAAAATAAAATAAAATAAAATAAAATAAAATAAAATAAAATAAAATAAAATAAAATAAATAAAATAAAATAAAATAAAATAAAATAAAATAAAATAAAATAAAATAAAATAAAATAAAATAAAATAAAATAAAATAAAATAAAATAAAATAAAATAAAATAAAATAAAATAAAATAAAATAAAATAAAATAAAATAAAATAAAATAAAATAAAATAAAATAAAATAAAATAAAATAAAATAAAATAAAATAAATAAAATAAAATAAAATAAAATAAAATAAAATAAAATAAAATAAAATAAAATAAAAATAAAATAAAATAAAATAAAATAAAATATAACATAAATTAATTGAAAAAACAAAAATAAAATTAAATAATTAAAAAAATAAAATAAAATAATATAAAAAAAATTAAATAATTAAAATAATAAAATAAAATAAAAAATAAAATAAAATAAAAAAAAAAATAAAATAAAATAATATAAAATTAAATTTAATTAAATGAAAGAAAAATTAAATAAAAATAAAATAAGGTAAAATAAAATAAAATAAAATAAAATAAAATAAAATAAAATAAAATAAAATAAAATAAAATAAAATAAAATAAAATAAAATAAAATAAAATAAAATAAAATAAAATAAAATAAATAAAATAAAATAAAATAAAATAAAATAAAATAAAATAAAATAAAATAAAATAAAATAAAATATAATAAAATATAATAAAATAAAATAAAATAAAATAAAATAAAATAAAATAAAATAAAATCAAATAAAATAAAATAAAATAAAATAAAATAAAATAAAATAAAATAAAATATAATAAAATAAAATAAAATAAAATAAAATAAAATATAATAAAATATAATAAAATAAAACAGAATAGAAATGCAAAAAATAGATAATATTAAAGAAAATAAAATATATTCAAATTAAAATAAAAAATAACATAAATAGATCAGAATAAAATGGAAT